>PVIC010020332.1:0-29656 GCA_004025085.1 Thryonomys swinderianus | reverse complement strand
GAGACCCTGTCTCAAAAAGGAAAAAAAAATACTTGTATTTAAAATACTTCACGGTGGTGCACACTTACATTGTCAGTGTTCAGAAGGCTGAGGCAGGAGAATCACAAGTTTGAAGGCAACCTGAAGTACATGATGAGTTAGAGCCGGAGATTTAGCTCAGTGGTTCCATTGCCTGCCTAGCAAGTGCAAGATCTCTGGTTCAGTCCCCAGTAACTACATAACAGCAATACCAGGCATGGTGACTCACTCCCACCAGCAATCAGTACTACATACCACAGTGCCAGGCATGGTGACTCAATGCCTGTAATCCCAGTACTCAGGACTCAGAGGCAGGAGGATTGCTGTGAGTTCAAGGCTTGCCTGGGCTCCATAGTGAGCGCAGGACCAGTCTGAACTACAAAGCGAGACCCTGTCTTACAAAACAATGTAGTAGTAGGAAATGGTCTTATAAATTTTGCTTCTTTAATTGAATTGACTTCTCTTAGAAAGTGAAAGCATTGTAGTAACTGAAAGCCACGAGCTGAGATTGCTCAGCTGAAGGCACCAGTGCTGCTGTCCGGACAGCCAACGAGGGTGCCTCCCGGCCTGCGCACTAGTGCTGTTTTCAGCCGGCAGTTCCTTGTGTGTGAGCCACTCTTGCCTGCAGCTGATATGCAGCTCCAGGAAGGCTTTCTGTGTGACCTGATCTCC
This sequence comes from Thryonomys swinderianus, assembly GCA_004025085.1. Taxonomy (NCBI): domain Eukaryota; kingdom Metazoa; phylum Chordata; class Mammalia; order Rodentia; family Thryonomyidae; genus Thryonomys; species Thryonomys swinderianus. The sequence goes on along the minus strand of PVIC010020332.1, from coordinate 28,966 downwards.
ATGGAGCCAGGACACTGTCACAGGATTCGTTCCTACTAAGCATGAAAAAGCATGCCTGGGCGAAAGCATCACCAGAGCCAGGCATGGTGATACAGCCTGTAATCCCAGCACTGGGAAGACTGAGGCAGGAGGATCACAAGTTCAAGGCCAGTCTGGGCCACACAGTGAGTTCAAGGGTATCCTGAACTACACAGTTGAGACCCTGTCTCCAAAGAAAGGGTCAGTTGGAGAGTAGTAGGTCCTGACTTGGGGCAGGACCAGGCTTGTCTCTGGACCAGCGTACAGCAGTTGCTTGCTTGCAGTAGGATGCCCCCACCCATGGATGATTCTCCCTTCCAGGTGACGTGTGAATTATCCCCGTGGTCCTTGACCCCGTGGTGTCACAGCCGTGAGATGTGAGGAAAGACCGCTGTCCTCAGCACACTTCTGAGATGCGCGAAGAGTCTGCTTTCTCTGTTCTGATCCATTTTGCCAGATCATGGAGTAGAGCTGTGGCTGAGATGAAAAGAACTCAGTGCAGTGGCTGATGTCTAGATGTGCCCCCAAAGTCTCATGTCATCTTAGGGGGCCTTTTCAGAGTTGGCTGGATCGAGTGTATGGCTGATTCACAGTGCAACGTTAGGATTAGGGTGCTAGAATTAAGGGTGGGTGAGCACTAAATTAGGCCATTAATTGGCTGGGCACCACGCTAATCCCTGTAACCTAGTTTCAATATAAGGGACAGAACGAGCCTTCTCTTGCCTTTTGTTGTTTTGATGCCTTCTGCTACCATGGACTGCTTCTCCCCTGTGACGCTATCCTACATTGATATCCTGCGAGCTGATCATGAACTGAAACCTACAAACTGAACTAAGTAAACTTTCCCTCCCTTAACTTCAGGCACTGGGTATTTTGTCTCACAATGAGAAAAGTAACTGAGACAGTGGCTTTGGTGGCATGTCAGATCTGCTTTGAGTCAGCCTGGATTGGGAGCACAGTTGGCTGTTGCTTCTGGCCAGCGTGGCTTCCAGTCTGTCCTTGAAGTGCACAGCAAGGCAGGGCTGTCTGTGTGATGATTGTCCAAGTTACTCTTCGGCTTTCTTTCACCTGAGTTTTGCAGGTCAGCTCTTATGTTTAAGACTTGGGTCCATTTTGAGCCACTGTCCTATTGGTAAGGGTCTACTTTTTTGCTTACAGTTGTTCAGTTGTCTTTGCACCATTTGTCAAAAAGACCATGTTTTTGTCAGTCTTGCTATGTTGCAAAAATCCAGACACTAGGGTTTATTTCTGAATTCTCAGTTTTATCCTGTTGAGTTAACATGTGCCAGTACCACACTATCTTGATCACTGCGGTTTTGTAGTGAGCTTTGCAAATTATGAAATGTTCTTCAACCTTCCTTTTTTTTTTTTTTTGAGACAGGGTCTCGCTTTGTAGTTCAGGCTGGTCCTGAGCTCACTGTGTAGCCCAGGCAAGCCTGGAACTCAGCAGTCCTCCTGCCTCTGCCTCCCGAGTGCTGGGATGACAGGCGTGAGCCACCATGCCCGGCACTGTGGTATGTGGTATTGAATGCTGGTGGGCGTGAGTCACCACGCCCAGCATTGTATGTGGTTACTGGGATTGAATTCAGGACCTTGCGCTTGCAAGGCAGGCGCCAGAACCACTGAGCTAAATCTCCAGCCCCCAACTTTTACTCTTTTTGAAGATTGTCTTTGGGCCACTTGGGTCTCTTGAGATTCCACCTGAATTTAGAATCAGCTTGTCACTCCCTGCAGTCACTTCTTTCTAGGATTGCATTACACCTGGAGATGAATTTGGGGGGATACAAGGACTTTTCTTAACAGTACTCAAGCTTCCCTCTTGCTTTTCTGATCGTAGTCTTTGAAGGTGTAAGTTCCTTCCCAAAGAGTTTTCAGCCTCATTCCACAAATTTTGATATATTGTATTTTTTATCACCATTTAATTTAAAGTACTTGCTATAATTTTCCTTGATATTTCTTCTTTGATTCTTGGATCATAGAAATGTGCTACTTTAGAAATACCTGAAGTTTCGCCGAGTAGCTCTTTGTCACTGGTTTCTAATACAATTCCATTTCACTCAGAGAACGCGCTCGATGGTTTCGGTCCTGTTGAATGCACTGTGACTCGTTGAACAGCCGTGAGAACGGCCTGTCTTGGCAGACAGCCTGGCTGTGCTCCTGGGCGGAACGCGTCTCCTGCAGCGTTTGGGTGTGGACGGCGTGCTGCGGCAGATGAGCGGGTCCTCTTCCCCGGCTCCCCAGCCGGCACATCCTGTTGGTAGTGAGGATGTTGCCCCACACGCTTGTCAAGGCTGCAAATCAAGGGCATGCTGTTTCTCTCAGAGCCGGCTTACCAGCCTCCTACTGGGTATGGAACATTTTAACGGCCCGTTATGGGAACAGTACGGGCAGCGTTACCAGACCTTCTATGTCTTTTTCTCTTTTTTTTTAGTGCATGTTCACGGTACATAATTAAAATTTCATCGAGGAGAGTTGGTACGTGTGTGTAACCCATCTCAATTCTCTCTTTCCCCCTTCCCTTTCTCATCTCTTGAGCCTTGTACCATTTGCAAAAGGTCTTTCTGTTTCATGTTTATGTCTTGATTTCCCAGTCTAGTTGTCTGGATTGTGAAATTTTTTCCTTTTAATTGCTAAATTTTGTGTCGTGTGTTTTGAAGCTGTGTTACTAGGAAAATGTGTCATACAGTGATGCCCTTTTAATAAATGGACACTTTTCACCATGAAACGGCCCCTTCCGGCGATGTGTTATATCTGGTTGCCTTGGCCTCACCAGCCTCTGTGTTTACGGTTTGTGCTGAACTCTCCAATTTCAGTCTGTGTCCTTCTATTTAAATTGTGTCTCATGTCAGCGCATAGAATGGTCTTGTTTTGCCCCTTCTGATTATCTCGGCCTTTTGATGGTAGTTATAGCACATTGACATTTGAGAATTATTAGTTGCATGATTTTAACTCTACCATTTTATTATTTTTCTGTTCTTTAAAAATTTTCTTCTTAATGCCAGACGTGGTGGCTCACGCCTGTCATCCCAGCACTCGGGAGGCAGAGACAGGAGGATTGCTGAGTTCGCGGCAGCTTGCCTGGGCACCATAGTGAGCTCAGGGCCAGCCTGAACTACAAAGCGAGACCCTGTCTCAAAAAGCAAAAAAAAAAAATTTTTTCTTCTTTCTTTCCTCCCTCTGGATTATTTAAAATTTAACAACTTTTATTTTAGTACATATATTTGGCTTTCTAGTTACACCTTTTCAGAACGTGTGTGCACATAAGAGGAAAGGTAAGATTGTTTTGGGGATTACATACCCCCTTCTTGGTGTGCTCTATAGAGTTAATATTATACAGCATCGCAGAAAATGTAGAAACACTGCAATTTACTATCCCCTCCTTCTTCTTTATATTACCTCTACAAATGCTTTTAGACCCACAAGACAGTATCACAACCTTTTCTTTTGAACTATCCCTTGTATTTTAAAGAATTAAGGGGAGGGCATCTGTTCTGCTTACACAGGTTACTTCTATTGCTTACTCTTCCAAAAGATTCAAGATTCTATGTAATATCAATTTTCTTCTTCCTGAAATGCAGCTGTATGAATTTCCTTAGTTTTATTTTATCTGAAAATATCATTTTTGGGGCCAGAGATTTAGCTCAGTGGTTCTGGCGTGTGCCTTGCAACCCCAAGGTCCCCGAGTTTGCTCCCCAGTAACCACACACCACAGTGCCAGGTGTAGTGGCTCATGATTGTAATCCCAGCACTCGGGAGGCAGAGGCAGGAAGACTGCTGTGAGTTCCAGGCTTGTCTGGGCTACATAGTGAGCTCAGGACCAGCCTGAACTACAAAGCGAGACCCTGTCTCAAAACAAACAAAGAAAATATCATTTCTTCTCTTCCTTTTCCTCTTCTTTTTGTGCAGCTAGGAAAGAATCCCAGGGCTTCATCCATTTCTGGGCAAGTGCTCTACCACTAAGCTGCACCTCCAACCATCACCTTTGTTTTCAAAGTATTTCTCCCCATTGGATACAGAATTTTGGGTTCATGGCTTTTTCTTTCTTGACACTGAACATACTATTTTACTATTTTCTGGCCTTTATAGTTACGTGATCATTGGAGCTCTTTCCCTGTATTTACATGTGATGTTTCCCTGTCTGCTTTTAAGATCCACCCCCCTACTTCCTCTCCCTTCATCTTTGTCTCACCACCCCCCATAAAACATTCACAACAATTTTTTTTCTTTTTTTGAGATGGGGTGTCACTTTGTGGTTTAGACTGGCCTGGCCTTAAACTAGTGGGCCCAGGCTATCCTGGAACTCACAGCAATCCTCCTGCCTCTGCCTCCCGAATGTTAGGATTATAGGCATGAGCCACCACACCTAGCATTGTGATATGTGGTACTGGGGATCGAGCTGAGACCTTGTACTTGTCAGGCAGACACTGGAACCACTGAGCTAAATCCCCAGCCCAACATGTTTTTTGGTTTGTCTTCAGACACATTTTACTGCCAGGGCTTCCCAATAAGTAATTTATTCTAGGTCCTATATTTTTCTAGAATGTTTGCTTAGTTCTTTTTCCTGGTTCCTGTTTTTTGCTGTCATTAATTTTCATTCATCATGAACAGAATTCCCTTCCTAGGTTTGTATGCTGTGATAGCTGCTTTCCTGCTTCTGACCGTGAGTCATCTCTGGGCCATCTCTGTTGTCTTTTGGAGCTTCATCTTCTTCCTGTTTTGCTTGCATCAGCAGTGTTGAATTGTGCTGTTCCTTTCTTCCAACTCTAAACAGCCCTTCAGAATAAGTCAGCTTTTTGTCCAGGGCCTTTAGATAGTTTTTAAAAATATTTTTTACAGAGTTTATAGATATTTGGCAGAAATGTGGCTAGTTTCTTTGCTGTAAGAACCAGAGCCATGGTTTAAGTGTAATTTAAAGGTGTAAAGATAACTAATTCAGGTGCCCCAGAGACTGCTGGGATGTGGCTGGGCTGGAGGAAGGATTTATTTTCTCTCAGCAGGAACTCAGTAACTTACACAGAGGTTGATGAATCAGAACAACTTGAGCATATGATATGAAGATGTGAATATGCCCACCTGAGAAATGAGGAATGAAGTTTAGAAACAGTTACAAATGGCTACCACTGTGGGGGAAAGGATGGATCCTAGCACTCTGGCTTCTTTTGTGAGGGGGGAGTATTTCTTTGTCTTGCTTTGTAGCCAGGCTGGCTTTGAACTCAGAAATGATCCTTGTGCCTCAGCTTGTTGAGTGCTGGGATTACAGGTGTGTGACCAAACCTGGCAGCACTGGTTTTTGTTTTGTTTTTTTTGAGACAGGGTCTCGCTTTGTAGTTCAGGCCGGCTCTGAGCTCACTATGTAGCCCAGGCAAGCCTCAAACTCAGCAATCCTCCTGCCTCTGCCTCCCGAGTGCTGGGATTACAGGAGTGAGCCACCATGCCCAGCATTGTATGTGGTTACCAGGGATCAAACTCAGGACCTTGCGCTTGTGAGGCAGGCGCTGGAACCACTGAGCTAACCCTCCGGCCCCTAACATTACTGGTTTTTGTTATAAATTCTGTTACTTTATCTTTCTCTAGAAACAAATGGATAGAAGAAAACCTAAATTTTAGCAGGAAATCTAACCATGGCTATCTGTTCTCTGCCTGATTGACTAAAGCCAAGAATGGTACTAATTTAGGCATGAAGGTAGAGATAAATTCTGCATATACTTTAAAATACCTTCTAAGAGCCTTCCTTTCCAAGATGCACATGATAGAGCATGCTTATAATCCCAGCATTCAGGAGGCTGAGGCAGAAGGATCGCTGAGAGTTTGAGACTAAGCTGCAGTACAAAAGAAGACCCTGTCTCAAAAACAGAGAGAGAGAGACTTCCTGTCCACTGTCATGCTTTGCGTTTTGTCCTGTTGAGCCCCAGGTGTGCTCTGTGGGGCCACTAAGAGTATTTCAGGCACTGGATGTCCCTCCAGGGAACACAGGAAGGAAGGGAGGGCTTTATCGTCAGTCACATCACTGTCCGACACTAATAGTTCCCCTTTGCTCTTTAGAAGGAGCCTTCGAATTCCCTAATTTGAACAAATTGCCCTGAAAAGAAAAAAAATGTTTGATATCAGAAAGTTTAGGGTCAAACTTACAAAGTGGTTGGGAGTAAATTAGAAGAAAATCCTGTGACCTGTTCCAGAATGTGGAGTGCTGACCTCCACAGCCCAGAGCATGAAACAGACGCAGGCCCCTTGAAGAGCCAGAAGCACTTGGGGAGTTAGACTGTGTCAGCATGTTTTAGCCAGTTCCACTTCTTTACTTTTGAAGAGTTACAATGAATCTGTTGAAGTGAAAGTTAATCTTGTAGGAATCGGAGTGCACATTCTGACAGCAATGCCCTGTCACTTAGTGGCAGCCTCTCTGCTCATGGCACCGGGACACACTGATGCGGGGTCTCAGGGCAACCTGCTTAACAGAAGGTGCAAGACCCATCCTCTCTGAAGCCCTGCAGTACACAAGACTCATTTCCTGTTTGCCAAGGAGGTTGCCACAGGACAGTTGCTGTACAGAAAGAAAGCTCTTAAGAGTTTTCTTAACATTTCTTCATGGTGCCCAAAACAATGGTACATGCTCTACCTGTAACGTACGGAAGTGCCCTTCCACGCACATGAGCCATCACAGGATCTTTTTTTTTGGCCCTTTGTTGTTTTGTAGCCAAGAAGTAATATACTCCCAAGAAGAAGGCAGGCTGCTGTGATGGTCCAGCTGATCTGGGTTCAGCACCTAGAACTAACTGCAAAAATTTTTTTTTTTTTTTTTTTTGAGGCAGGGTCTCGTTTTGCAGTTCAGGCTGGCCCTGAGCTCACTATGTGGCCCAGGCAAGCCTCGAACTCAGCAATCCTCCTGTCTCTGCCTCCCAAGCGCTGGGATGACCGACGTGAGCCACCACGCCCGGCACTGTGGAATGTGGTGCTGATTGCTGGTTGATTGCTGGTAGGCACGAGTCACCACGCCCAGCATTGTTGTACGTGGTTACCAGGATCGAACTCAGGACCTTGCGCTTGCGAAGCAGGCGCTGGAACCTCTAAGCTAAATCTCTGGCCCCAGCTGCAAAATATTTTACCTATCATGGTACTGGGCACAGTGCAGCAGGGTGTAAGTGCACAGTTGGCTTTGTCCACACACAGCAGGCAGAGAGCAGAAACCCAGGTGCCAGCACCATAAGTCGTTGTGTGCAGCGAGGAGGCCAGGAGAGTGGTGGCCACGTCGAAGGGGACAGAGCCCTGGGCCCAGCTAGCGGGAGCCCAGCAGCCGGCCTTGCCATGGAAATCCGGATGCTAAGATCCTTTTTGCCGAGTGTGGAGACTCATGCCAATCATTCCAGTACCTAGGAGGATCACCATGAATTTGAGGCCAGCTCCTCTTTTTTGAGACTGTCTCAGAAAAGAAAAGAAAAGAAAAGAAAAGGTGAACTTCAATATGAAAAACGCCTACTTTCGTAGGCCTCCTGAGTTAAAAATTTAAGCTAAGAGCCGGAGGGTTAGCTCAGTGGTTCCGGCGCCTGCCTCGCAAGCGTAAGGTCCTGAGTTCGATCCCCGGTTACCACATATAATGCTGGACATGGAGACACGCCCACCAACAATCAACACCGCATACCACAATGCCAGACGTGGTGGCTCACGCCTGTCATCCCAGCCCTTGGGAGGCAGGGACAGGAGGATTGCTGAGTTCGTGGCGGCTTGCCTGGGCACCATAGTGTGAGCTCAGGGCCAGCCTGAACTACAAAGTGAGACCCTGTCTCAAAAAGCAAAAAAAAAAAAAAAATTTAAGCTAAGTTGAGGATGTAAGGAAGGTGGATACAGTTTCTGTGCCACGGCCTGAGGTTTTTTTGGTTTCTCTAAGCTGGAAGTTAAATGTGAAAGCCCCACCAAAAAGAACAAAGTACTAGAGAGAGCGTGTAGTGCAGAAGTAAGCTCACTGTACCATAAAGAGCAGACAGAGACCCCCTACATCAAATAAGAGGGTCCTCAAAAACTGAGAAAATGTCCAAAATGATTAATGAAACAAAAAAAATTTTTTTTTCCTGAGACAGGGTCTTGCCTTCTAATTCAGGCTGTCCCTGAGCTCACTATGTAGCCCAGGCAAGCCTCAAACTCAGCAATCCTACTACCTCTGGCATTTTGGTATGTGGTACCAGGGATTGAATTTGGGACCTTGCTCTTGCAAGGCAGGCGCTGGAACCACTGAGCTAAATCCCCGGCCCCAAAAGATCTTTTTAAAAAGTGAGTAAAACAGTAGAATAATATGTTTTTATAAAGATTTCTGTAAGTTTTAAATGCAATCATTAAAATTAATAGCAAATATTGATACAACTGACAGATTCACTCAGCCAGAGATTTGATCAGGAAAATCAGAGTTTGAACAAAGAAAAAGATGGAAAATAAGGCTTAAATTGATTAATGGAAGATAACATGACAATGTCCAAAGTATGGACAGTGGAAGAACTAGGAGAAAACTGAAGCACGAAATACCTGATGGTATAAAGGCCACATGCATTTTAGAATTGACAAGGGACTCGGTGTGAGTCACATTTTAAGATACTCATTTGTAAGAACTCAAATACAACATAATTCCAACAGAGGACAAGAACTATAACTGAATAAGGAATTTTCTAATCAAAGGAAAAAGCATAGAAAAGTAATTGTGAAAGAAAGTGCAGTGGTAGAAAATAATTCAGAGAGCATTATAAAACAGTTTAAACTCAAAGTTGTCTGTCGGAGTTTTATTTTGGTGGTTCCAGAGGTTGAGCCCACGATCCTGTGAAAGCTTCAGCAAGCAAACCTACCACTGAACACAGCCCCTGCCCCGCCCACCCACGCGGGGGGCCCAGGGCTGTTTTGAGACAGGGTGTTGTTTCTCAGTCACTCAGTTGCCTAGACTAGGGTTAAACATGAAGCTCTCCTGCTTCAGCCTCCACAAGTGCTGGAACAATAGGCATGCACCACTAGGGCCAGCTCCCACCTTCCCTTCTTTCTCCCTTTTTTCTTTCTCTCTTTCACATCTAGATCCTCCTGACTCAGCCTCCTGAATAGCTGGAAATACAGGCAGTTATCACCACATCCAACTGTTTTTAAAGGTTAAAAAAGTACTTCAGAAATTAAACAGTTTAATTATTCAAAGAGAATAGTGGGAAAAATAAAACTTTCTGTTGTGTGCACGTCAGGCTTCTCTAGAAGTACTAAACATACTGTGGTTGGTGTCTCAGCTGAAACTTGGGGAACATTGCTGATGGTTGTATGTGTGACAGTGTATGCATGAGATTGTTCAGAGCTGTGAGATGTAGCTACATGGTGGGTAGGAGAAAATAAGTGTATTCTATATGTTCTCTACATATTTATGTGTTTTATGTATTTAAAAATGTTGATACCCAAAAAGAACAAGGAGTGACTACAAAGGTAATTGACCAAAACAAAAATTTATAGAGAGCAGATGTGAAGAAGTAAATAAACAGAAATGAAACAGTCACAATGGTGAAATTAATAGAACCCAAGTTCTTTGAAAAGATAGGTCACTAGTAAAATCACTTACAAAAAACCCAAATCACTTACAAAAAACCCATAGTGGGCCGGAGATTTAGCTCAGTGGTTCCGGCGCCTGCTTCGCAAGCGCAAGGTCCTGAGTTGGATCCCGGTAACCACATAGAATGCCGGGCGTGGTGGCTCACGCCTGTAATCCCACACTCGGGAGGCAGAGGCAGGAGGATTGCTGAGTTCGCAGCAGCTTGCCTGGACTACATAGTGAGCTCAGGGCCAGCCTGAACTACAAAGTGAGACCCTGTCTCAGAAAAAAAAAAAAAAACCCATAGTGTTACAGATAAATGAGGGTACATTGCAGAAAAAATGATAAGGGCTGAACAGTGAGGTGGCACTGTTGAAATCAGTTGAGATGGACAGTTTTCTAAGCAGGTTGTACAGGGAGGAAAAGGTAGACCACTGAACTCATTAACAGTTGGTATGCAGACAGTTGGTTATCTGTGACCAGAGAAATAAAGACTTCTTTTTGTATCACATGCAAGTTAAAAGACTCCACAAAGAAAGCAGCTTTGAGAGATCAGACAGAACAGCTACCAGAGGAGAGGATTTCATAAGTGCAGTACAAGCCATCAAAGGAAGTGGAGATAAACTCGAGGGTAAATTAAATGTTTGTCGTCGTTGAGGGAGTGCTGTCCACTCACAAGAAGACAGTTGCAGTACACCTTGATAAGGAAAGGGCAGGTGTTCAGTCACCAAACTGCAGGTCCAGAAGACAGCATTTTTCTTTGGGTAGCAGAAGACCTTTTCTGTGCCTCTGTTTCTTCTTTTCGTTTTTTTTTTTTGTTTTGAGACAGGGTCTCACTTTGTAGTTGAGGCTGGCCCTGAGCTCACTATGTAGCTCAGGCAAGCCTCGAACTCAGCAATCCTCCTGTCTCTGCCTCCTGAATGCTGGAGTTACAGGCGTGAGCCACCATGCCCAGCACTGTGGTATGTGGTACTGATTTCTGGTGGGCGTGAGACACCACGCCCAGCATTGTTGTATGTGCTTACTGGGATTGAACTCGGGGCCTGGCACTTGCGAGGCAGGTGCCAGAACCACTGAGCTAAATCTCCAGCCCTGTGCTACTGTTTCTTAAAAAGTAGGGTCTTTTTGCCGGGCATGGTGGCTCACGCCTGTAATCCCAGCACTCGGGAGGCAGAGGCAGGAGGATTGCTGAGTTCCAGGCTTGCCTGGGCTACATAGTGCACTCAGGGCCAGCCTGAACTACAAAGCGAGACCCTGTCTCAAAAACAACAAAAGGTAGGGTCTTTTTTTTTTAAACTAACAAAAATGACATGGCCAAATGCACAGAGCTCAGGTGTGTGGCTTGTGTCCTGTTTGATCAGCAGAACAGAAGAAGCTTTTTCCCTTATCCTCACCACAGGCGAGTTTTGCCTGTGTGGAGCTTTCAAGGAGTGGAGCTGTGTGTGTCTTAACTCCCTGCATCTGTCGTATTTTTGATACTCATTTGAGATGGGTGTATCAGAAGCTTCCTTTGTAGTATGCAGAATAGCACTCCACTCTGAAAGATGCCATGATTTACATTAAGAATCGGCCAGACTGTCCTTAAAAAGTGGCCTTTTGTACTCCAGCCTTAACGTCTCAGCACACTTTTTTTTTTTTTTTTTTTTTGAGACAGGATCTCACTTTGTAGTTCAGGCTAGCTCTGAGCTCACTATGTAGCCCAGGCAAGCCTGGAACTCAGCAATCCTCCTGCCTCTGCCTCCCGAGTGCTGGGATTACAGGCGTGAGCCACCAAGCCCAGCTCAGCACACTTTTAATGCTCAAGAATATGGGCAGCCGATTATAAAGAAGAGAAATGAAAACAGCTGAAATGTGTATTAAAGCTATGCAGAGCCACTGTATTGGTTGAGGGCAGTGGAGACTCATGCAGGGCCAGGGTCATCAGGCCACTCTAGAGCCAGGTGGCTGCATGCAGTAAAGATGGGTCACTCTGCACTGTAGGAAACTCACAGCTTTCCAAGGGGACCTGCCTAGTGATCTGTGCAGTGTTGTAAATACAATTGGAACCTGCCAAGATGGTGTCTAACAAGGGCCATAAACACGAGAATGGGTACATTATTGCAAATGTGTAGTGCACTGTGGCTGGGTAGCTAGCTCAGTCTTACAAAAAGAAATGCAGGAGCAAACTTGTGTTAGTATATGTAATCTGGAAATGTAAGGCAGGCAAAATAATGTAGATAGCTGTCCAGTGAAATTGTAAGTTCATAGAAACAGTATAAAGTGCTGGAGTTGTTTGCTGTTAGGGTGAGAGGGAGGAAGGATGGGGCTGATGAGCTATAGAATCACAGCTTTTATGTCCTAAGAAGTTGGCAAGGGTATAGGTGGAATGTGAGACAAGTGTGGGAATGTATAAGATTTATCCGCTGGGCATGATGGTGCATGCCTGTAACCCAGCACTCAGGAGTCTGAGGCAAGAGGATCATCACAAGGTCAAGGCCAGTCTGGGCTGCTTACTTAGCAAGACCCTGCCTCAAAATAAGTAGAAAAGAAATGTCAGAACTGCATCATGAGCAGAGATACCTGGTTATCATAATTTGATTTTCTAACATTTAATAGGATTTATCCTTTGGCCGGCTGTGGTGCCTCATGCCTGTCATCCCAGCACTCGGGAGGCAGAGGCAGGAAGATTGCTGAGTTCGAGACTTGCCTGGGCTACATAGTGAGCTCAAGTCCAACCTGAACTACAAAATGAGACCCTGTCTCAAAGAAAAAAAAAAAAAATCCATCCTTTATAAACATAGTTTACTACTGAAGTTGAAGGGTAGTGTTTGGCCATTAAGGTACAAAGGTACATTAAGAGAACTTTTAGCTGGGTGTGGTTTGGCCGTGATTTTATAGACACACTTAAATTAAAGATGGTAGCACTTTGTTAATTTAAGATATTTTTACTTTACTACATTCAGATTTTCATATTAAGTATTTATAGGACTTTGCTCAGAAAGAGCTCCGACCCAGTAACTGGAAAGTGGTCCTTTATATATTCTTGGTTTTACAATTTCATTGTGTGTATTACTCATTTACTCATGTTCTCCAGCATATCCTTAAATACGCCAGACTGTTAAATTTTGCTGCTGTGTGTTTTACGGATTTGTCTTTGAGTCCATCTGTGTGTTAGTTAACTTAGCCAAGTGCAGAGGAGTCTGACCTGTTCACGGGCTAGGACAGAACGCGGTCCTGTGCGGCCCTGTCCACAGCCCCTTTTCTTGCCCTCCGGAGGTGACTAGGCCCGGTCCTGTGCCACTCCCTGCTCCCCGGCCTGTGGCCAGTGGTTGCAGTAGTGTAGTTTTGTGCACATCCATGTATAAGCCGTGTTTGACTATTTCAGGATTTATAACAGGTGCTTCTGGAATTGTTATTCATAGTCAAACATCTTCACTGACTGATTTTTCGTAGCGCTCTTTTACTGGAAGTAAATACTTTGATACTGTACCAAATTACTTCTTACATTCTTTCTACCTTTCCTTTATACCTATGGCCAGTTCTTTTCATACCTTTTAAAGGCTGTCTCTTGGAGCAGCTCCCCAGTGTCGGGCACATCAGGCAGTTGGAAAGGCTTGGCTTTTTCCTTGGCAGGCTTCCTCCCGAAAGTTCGTGTGCCTGGGGCTTCCTTACTTTTCACTTTATTGATAGTCCAAGTGAGATCTTTTTCTCACTGTTTTTACAGGCTCTGATTGATATACTGGTAATGTGTTGATAGTGAAATGCAAGGAAGTGGTTCCTCTTTTTTTTTTAATTGAATGCTTTTTTTAAAAATTGAATTCATTGGTATAATTTATATACATCTCACAATCACATATAAAGTTGGGGAATTTGTACCAGTATATGATACAAGTTCTCATTTTTACCCATATCCCTATCCACCCACACCTCCCCACCCCCTTTAAACATACTCTTTTATTTTCTTTCTGAATCATATTTATTCCTTCCCCTCGTTACATTCCCACACCAAATTTCCTATGGAAATTTCCCACTCTATAAAAGCTGTCATACTTTCTAGAGCTCGTTTGCATCCACAGGTGTTCATGTCAAAGAGAAGATCCAGAATTTACCTATCTGTGATCTATTTATTTCACTTATTAGTATATCCTCCAGGTGTCTCCATTTGCACCTAAATGCATCGATCTTGTCATTCTTTTTTTGTTTTTATTTTTGAGATAGGGTCTCACTTTGTAGTTCAGGCTGGCCCTGAGCTCACTATGTAGCCCAGGCAAGCCTCGAACTCAGCAATCCTCCTGTCTCTGCCTCCCGAGTGCTGGGATGACAGGCGTGAGCCACCACGCCCGGCGATCTTGGCATTCTTTATGGCAGAGTAATACTCCATTTTATTAAAAAACCACATCTTCTTTGTCCAGTCTCCAGTTGATGGGCATTTGGGTTGTTTCCAACATTGAGCTATCACAAACAGAGCTGCTATGAACAAGGGTGTACATCTGTCTTTCCAATGTGATTTTTTAAAAATTAATTTGGGTATATTCCTAGCAGGGGGATAGCAGGGTCAAATGGGACCCCTAGTCCTAGTTTTCTGAGAAGTCTCCACACATAGTCCCAATGGTTACACAAGTCTGCAATCCCACCAACAGTGGAGAAGGGTTCCCCTCTCCCCACAGCCACGCCAGCATTTATTGTTAGTGGTTCCTTTTAATCACTGTTGACATGTATGTGAATATTAGTTTCCTTAATTTCTGCCCAAGTCATGTTTATAACTACTGTACCAGTGTACACCAGTCAAACCAAGCCCGGGGAGCTGGAGTTCCTCCTTCTAAGTCAAAAAAGGGACAGACGCCTGGAGGAGCCCAGTTTGTTGGCTTGGAATTGTACAAACGACTTAAGGAATTTTTGAAGAATTACTTGACAAATCTTCTTAAGGTAAGATGTTTTTCAACTGTGTTGAGCATTTATAGTGGAATGTTAAGAAAGTAAAGTAATGTCCTCCTTAAGTAAATGTTAAGAATCTTTCACTTGTTCTTTGCTTTAGGCATTAACATATGCACAGAGATGTCTTAGTGTTGCTTTTCAAAGAGCGCAAATATAATCTTGGTGTTACGCATGGTCATGAAGTCTCTTCCAGAACTGCTCTGCTGTGCTGTAGACAAGGCCAGGCCTGCTGCCAATAACCCTGTGCTCTTTTGCTCCAGCCCTTCTGCAGCAGCAGTGAGAGTCTTGTCCCCCTTCTGGCTTTTATCCTGGTCTCTTGAAGCCATGGGGTAAACAGGTGGCACCTTTATTATTACCACATATGTTGTGCAGATGAATGAAGACATCTCTACTGTTGCTGCAAACTTCTTAGAGATTCTTACAGAGTGTTTAGGGGTGTCTTGGGAGGACCTTGGTACTAGGAATCGAACTCAATGCCTCACAGGTACCAGGCAGGTGCTGTGCTGCCCCTCCTACAGAGTTTAAAGACTATAAGGATAATTTGCAAAATCTGCAGGCTGCTTCAGAACTAGTCTCATTTTACTAGCTAATTGGAAACATTATTGTAACAGATTATAGATGATTGACCATGAATTATGATGTAGTATCAATTCCATGTCCCCTAAACAGTTTCTAAGTTGTGCTGCAACCACTGTGACCTTTCTTTTCACAACACTGTGAATTGAACATTGTAATTAGCCTCTGGTAAGGGAGTGAAGGACACTGTATTGTGCTGTGTAAAAGTATTGATTGATAGTATTGATAGTGATATTCTTGCATTCTAAAAAAGATCTTTACCATAATCTAGCTTTATACTTTGAAGTTCATGTTACCTAAATGAACAAGAAATTTGCTTGTATCCAGATGTGATCACATTATTAGGTGGCTGAGTGGGTCATTTGAGCGCCATGTTTTTGTAGATGTGTCACTGCTTAGGAAATATGGTTTAAATTCTGTAAAACTCAGTAAAAAATAGTTTTGGCAAATATACACTTTCATGAAATTTTATTAATGAAATACTATATCATTGGGTTTACCTTATTTTTACAAAAATGCAACAAATGAGCACAAAAAGCTACAAATCTTGATTTTTTTTTTTTTTTTTGAGACAGGGTCTCACTTTGTAATTCAGGCTGGCCCTGAGCTCACTATGTAGCCCAGGCAATCCTCAAACTCAGCAATCCTCCTGTCTCTGCCTCCTGAGTGCTGGGATTACAGGCAGGAGCCACCATGCCTGGCACTGTAGTATGTGGTTTTGATTACTGGTGGGCGTGAGTCTCCACACCCAGCATTGTATGTGGTTACCGGGATCAAACTCAGGTCCTTGTGCTTGCGAGGCAGGCGCCAGAACCACTGTGCTAACTCTCTGGCCCTGCCCTTATATTCTAAAAGATTAGGGACCTTTTATGAGTCTATATTCATTTTTAATGCCACAAAAAAGTTCTACCTTAGTTTGATATGAAATAATTTTTCACTCTGTTCTTGTGAGGATTAATATTAAGTAGCATGGCTTTTTTTTTTTTTACAGAGTAATTCCTAGTTCATGTATAGTGATAACATTTTTGATGCAGTAGGCTTTTTCATTCTCTTCTATTTAGTATACCCCAAACTAATCACCTTAAAGCTTTAATGAACTCATTTTCAGGATGGAGAAGATCTGATGGATGAGAGTGTACTGAAGTTCTACACTCAGCAATGGGAAGATTACCGATTTTCAAGCAAAGTGTTGAATGGAATTTGTGCCTACCTCAATAGACATTGGGTTCGCCGTGAATGTGATGAAGGACGGAAAGGAATATATGAAATCTATTCAGTAAGCTTTTGAAAAACTTCTCAGATGCATTCATGACTCAGCTTCAGGAAAGGAAGTGAGGCAAATGTTAAAGCTGTTTTCACATTGGACAATTTCCTTTATCAGTACATGACCCTTAAATATTTTATGGCAATGAAGCAGAAGGTTGAGAAATTGGAGTTCTAAAGTCCAACTTGCATACTTTTGCATTTACTTTTTTAAAGTGTCTTTAGTTATTTGACCAACCATCTATTTCACCCATAACTGCCTTAGTCTTGGCTCAGGAAGCCATGGGTCCTGGCAGACTTGAAACTCAAACCCTAAGACTGAGCCCTCCTGTGCTGTCATAACCTGGGGACTGTGCTTCCAGAAGGGGACCATGAGTTAATTATGAAATCTCCCCTTGTAATGTTTTTAACATTTTATTGGTACATTATATATGCACATCACAATTATACTCCACATTAAGAATTCGTACCAGTATATGACACAACTTAATTCTCATTTTTTTCCCCTCTCCTACTCATCCTACCTTCCCCCCACCCCTATATACACAAGCATTGTTTCCTTTTTTTTTTTTTTTTTTTTTAAGACAGTGTCTCGCTTTGTAGTTTGGGCTGGCTCTGAGCTCACTATGTAGCCTAGGCAAGCTTCGAACTCAGAAATCCTCCTGTCTCTGCCTCCCGAGTGCTGGGATGACAGGCGTAGCCACCACACCCGGCACTGTGGTATGTGGTACTGATTGTTGGTGGGCATGAGTCTCCACGCCCAGCATTGTATGTGGTTTCCAGGGATCAAACTCGGACCTTGTGCTTGCGAGGCAGGCGCCAGAACCACTGAGCTAACCCTCCAGCCCATTGTTTCCTTTTTTTTACCATCAGTTTTTTTCTTTCTTCATTGTTTACCCCTAAGCCCCATTATCCTTTGGTAATTTGATATTGTAAAATACCACAATATCAATCATGCATTCTAGAACACATTCACAATATCAGTCATGCATTCTAGAACACATTTATAGCTTCAGTTTCTCTCATCAGAGAAAATACACAATATTTGCATGTCTGTGACCTATTTATTTCACTTATGAGTATGTCCTGAAGATACATCTATTTGAATATAAATGATTCAATCTCATTCTTTATGGCAGAGTAATACTCCATTTTAATTTTTAAAAAACACATCTTCTTTATCCAGTCTAGAGTTGATGGGCATTTGGGTTGTTTCCAAGAATTACCTGTCACAAACTGAGCTGCTATAAATATGGGTGCACATATGTCACTGTGATAGGAATCTTGTAATTCTTTTGTGTATATCCCCAGCCGGGGAATAGCAGGGTCAAATGGAACCTCTAATCCTAGTTTTTTGAGGAATCTCCACACTGATCTCCATAATGGTTGTACTAGTCTACATTCCCACCAACAGTGGAGAAGGGTTCCTTTTTCTCCACAACTTTGCCAGCATTTGTTGCTGGCTAATCTCAAGATAGCAGCCATTCTTTATGGAGTAAGATGAAATCTCAGAGTTGTTTTTATCTGCATCTCTCGAATGGCCAGTGACGCTGAGCATTTCTTCATATACTTCTTAGCTGCTTTTACTTCTTCCTCTGAAAAGTGTCTGTTATTTCAGATGCCCATTTTGAACTGGGTCTTTAAATTTGGGGGGTACTGATTTTTTTTTAACTCTTTATATATTCTAGATAGTAGCCCTTTGTCTGAGGAATTGCTGGTAAAGATTTTTTCCCATATTGTTGGTTGCCTCTTTTGCTCTGCTGATGGTTTCTTTTGCTGTGCAGAAGCTTTTTTATTGAAAGAGATCCCATTTGTTGATTTCTTCTGATAGTTCTCGTGCTGTAAAGGTTTTGTTCGTAGTCTTTCCCTAAGCCAATGTCTCCAAGAGTTTACCTAACCTGTTTTGCAGCAGGTCTAATGTCTCTGTTTTAATATTTAGGTCTCTCATCCACTTTGATTTTAGTTTAGTACATGGTGAAAGAGATGGGTCCTAGCTTCAGTCTTTGGCAGGTTGAAACCCAGTTTTTCCAGCACCATTTGTTAAAGAGGCTCTCTTTCCTCCATTGATGATGTTTGGCACCTTGTCAAAGATGAGGTGGCTTAGTTTATCTGGCACTGTTTCTGGATCTTCTAGTCTATTCCACTGATCCTCAGGTCTGAGGGTCAGGTCTTTGCTAATACCATGCTGTTATTATCACAGTGGCTTTGTAGTAAAGTTTCAAATTGGGGAAAGTGAAACCCCCTGCCATGTCCTTGTTTCCTAGAATTGCTTTTGCTATTCTAGGTCTCTCGTGGTTCCAGATGAATCTTTTGGATGCTTTTCTCTAGATCTGTGAAATATGCTGTTGGGATTTCAACCGGGATTGCATTGAATCTATATAGTAGTTGTGGGAGTAAAGCCATTTTGACAATGTTGGTTCTTCCTATCCAGGAACAAGGGACTCTTTCCATCTTGTGATATCCTCTTCAGTCTCCTTTTTCAGAGTGTTGTAGTTTTTGGAGTAGAGGTCCTTTACCTCCTTTGTTCGATTGACTGCTACATATTTCATCTTTCTGGATGCTATTGTAAAAGGGACTGAGTCCACAATTTCTTTCTCTATCAATCTATTATTTGTGTATAAAAATGCAATTGATTTTTGAGTATTAGCCTTGTGTCCAGGTACGCTACTAAATTTGGTGATTAAGTCTAGCAGTTGTTTGATGGAGTTTTTAGGGTCATCTAGATAGAGTGTCATGTCATCAACAAATAATGACAGTTTAACTTCTTTTCCTATCTTCCTTTCATTTCTTTCGGTTGTCTAGTTGCAGTGGCTAATGTTTCTAGCACTATATTGAACAGGAGCGGTGACAATGGACCTCCTTGTTTTGTTCCTGATCTTAGTGTGAAAGATTGCAGTTTTTGACCATTTAGGATGATGCTGGCTATTGGTTTCTCATAGATAGCTTTTATTAGGTTGAGATACAGTCCATCTGTTCCGAGTTTCTTTAGGGTTTTGGTCATGAATGGGTGTTGGATTTTGTCAGATGCTTTCTCTGAATCTATTGAGATGACCATATGGTTTTTGTCTTTGAGTCTGTTGATATAGTGAATAGTGTTTATTGATTTACGTATGTTGAACCATCCTTGCATTCCTCGGATGAATCCAACTTGGTCAGTGTGTATGATCTTCTTGATAATTCTCTGTATTCTGTTTGCTAGTATCTTGTCGAGGATTTTTGCATCAGTGTTCATCAGGGAGATTGGCCTGTAGTTCTCTTTTTGGGTTGGGTCTTTTTCTTCTTTTGGAATCAAGGAAATGGTTGCTTCTAGGAATGAATTTGGGAGTACTGCTTCCCTTTCAGTTTCATTAAAGAGTTTGAGAAGTAGTGGTATTAACTCTTCTTTGAAAGTTTTGTAGAATTCAATGGTAAAGCCATCAGGACCAGGACTTTTCTTTGTCGGTAGATTTTTTTATTACATGTTCAATTTCACAAATTAATATTGGGGTATTGAACATTTTTATATCCTCTTCAGCTTTGGAAGGTCATACATGTCTAGGAATCTTTCCATTTCTTCTACATTTTCCATCTTAATTGGAATATAAATTTTCAAAGTACATGTTTATTATCCTCTGGATTTCCATTGGATCCATGGTGATTTCCCCTTTTTCATTCCTAATAGCATGGATTTGAGCCTTTTCCTTCCTGTGTGATAAAGTTGGCTAGGGGCCTGTCAATTTTGTTAAACTTTTTGAAGAACCAGCTCTTGGATTCGTTGATTTTTTTTTAATTGAATTCTTTATTGGTACATTTTATATACAGCTCACAATCACAACATTGGGGAATTTGTACCAGTATATGACACAAGTTAATTCTCATTTTTACCCACAACCTCCCACCCCTTATATACATGCTCTTTCATTTTCTTTCTGAATCATATTTATTCTTTCCCCCCATTACGTTTCTACACCAAATTTGCTTTGGATATTCCCTATTTTACAAAAACTGTCATAATTCTAGAACTCATTTACATCTGTAGGTTCTCATACCAAAGAAAAGATCCAGTATTTGCATGTCTGTGATCTATTTGTTTCACTTATTAGTGTGTCCTCCAGGTGTATCCATTTGCACATAAATGAATGAAACTTGTCATCCTTTATGGCAGAGTAATGCTCCATTTTTTAAAAAACCACATCTTCTTTATCCAGTCTCCGGTTGATGGGCATTTGGGTTGTTTCCAAGATCATTGATTTTTTTGTATGGTTCTCTTAGTCTCCACTGAATTAATTTCTGCCCTGATCCTTATAATTTCCTCCCTAGTACAAGCTTTGGGTTTGTTTTGCTCCTTTTTTTTCTAGTAGCTTGAGGTTTAGCGTTAGGTCATTTATTTGAGCTTGCTCTATTTTCCTGGTGTAGGCATTTACTGCTATGAATTTGCCTTGTAGAACTGCTTTCATTGTATCCCTTAAATTCCTGTAAGTTGTATTGGGATTATTGTTTAATTGTAAAAACTGTTCAGTTTCTTCCCTGATTTCTTCTGGGATCCATTGGTTGGTCAGCAGAGTTATTATTCAATTTCCATGTATTTGTGACTGTCTTGGGATTTCTTCTGCTATTCAGCTCCAATTTCAAAGCATTATGGTCTGCCAGTATACAGGGGATAACTTCAATTCCTTTGTACTTACTTAAACATGTTCTGTGAACTAGTATGTAGTCTATTTTGGAGAATAACCCATGGGCAGCTGAGAAGAATGTGCATTCTGATTTTGTTGGATGAAATACTCTGTAGGTATCTATTAAGTCCATTTGTTCAAAGGTTTGGTTCAGTTCAAATATTTCATTATTGATTTTTTTTGTCCAGTTGATTTGTCAGTTGATTTGTGACAATGGGGTATTGAAGTCCTGTATTACTAGTGTATTAGTGCTTAGCAGAGTTTTCATATCTGTTAATATTTGTTTATATAGTTGGGTGTGTTGGAATTTGGTGCATAAATATTTATGAATGTCATCTCTCTCTCTTGGATGGTTCCCTTTTTACAAGGGTATAGTGTCCTTTGTCTCTCTTAATCAATTTTGGCTTGAAATGTATTTTGTCTGCAAATAGGATAGCCACTCGTGCTTTTTGCAATTTTCTGTTGCATGGAGAATTGTATTACATCCTTTTACTTTCAGCCTGTGGCTTTCTTTCTGAATTAGGTGCGTTTCTTGTATGCAGCATATTGTAGGATCTTGTTTCTCAATCCATTCTGCCAGTCTGTGTCTTTTAATTGGCACATTGAGGCCATTAACATTAATGGTTATTTGCTTTCCCCATTTCCACTCAGTTTCATGTCTTGCTCACTAAATTCACTCTGCTAGGTCTCATGAGTTTGTGAACTTCATTGTTTTTCTCCAAGATATTCTTTAGAATGTTTTAGAGTGCATGTTTTGTAATTGAGTTCTTCAGGTGTTCTTTGTCATGAAAGTATCTTATTTCTCCATCGATTTTGAAAGATAGTTTTGCAGGATACATCAATCTAGGTTGGAAGTTGTTTTCTTGCAGTGCTTGAAACACTTCCCTCCAGGCTCTCCTTGTGTTGAGCGTTTGCATTGAAAAGTCTGCTGTGATCCTGATGGGCTTCCCTTTGTATGTGGTTTTTTTCTTTTCCCTAGCTGCTTTCAGTATTTTGTTCTTTTGTTTGATATCTAGAACCTTGATAATTATATGCCTGGGTGTAGATTTTTTAACATCACGGGCTTTTGGAATCCTGTATGTGTCATTTATCTGTATGTCCAATTCTTTTCCTTTTCCTGTGAAGGTTTCTGCCATTATATCTGTAAACAGTTTTTTGGGTTTTTTTTGGAGACAAGGTCTCACTTTGTAGTTCAGGCTGGCCCTGAGCTCACTATGTAGCCCAGGCAAGCCTGGAACTCAGCAATCCTCCTGCCTCTGCCTCCCGAGTGCTGGGATGACAGGCATGAGCCACCACACCTGGCTGTAAACAGGTTTTTTTGATGTCTTTTGTATTGTCTCCTGCTTCTTCACTGACTCCAGTTAGCCTTATGTTATTCTTGAGTCATCTAGGAGCTGTTGGATTGATTTCTCATGGCCCCTTGCCATTTTCCATAAGTTATTCCTTTCCTGTTCATTGGCTGTGAGCCTGTCTTCTAGGTCTGAAATTCGGTTTTCTGCTTCATTCATCCTACTTCGCAAACTTTCTTGTTTTTGATCACCTGGCCCTCTGCTTGAAGCCCTTTATAATGTTTCTTTGCTTTTGTTATCTGAGCTTCTATGATGTTCCTGATCTCTTCTTTAATGAAGTCCTTCACTGTGGACAGCATCTGTTTTCATCTCAGAGATCAGTTCTGATTTCCATATTAGTAGATCTGC
Source organism: Thryonomys swinderianus (assembly GCA_004025085.1). Taxonomy (NCBI): domain Eukaryota; kingdom Metazoa; phylum Chordata; class Mammalia; order Rodentia; family Thryonomyidae; genus Thryonomys; species Thryonomys swinderianus. The sequence continues at coordinate 6,311 of PVIC010020332.1, read as the reverse complement.
TTTTGTTACCGGTTGAGAGAGTCCTGGAGATGGAGCTTCATTTTGCTCCATTTCCCTCTTCCCTGAATTCCCCTGTGGTGGTGATCTTTGTGCCTGGGTTCTTGAATTTTTTTCTCATGTATGTTGTGCTGGCAAAGACTGTAAATCACTGCACAACCTAAGTGGCACTTACCCAGACTCATGCAAACAGGAGTGGAGCTCCCACGAGGCTTCTGGCCTGAGTCCAGTGGTGGATAGGCTAGGTGGATAGGCTTGGGTGGATGGCTATCCCATGGGGCTACTGGCCTGGGTCCGGTGGCAGGCAGGCTGGTTGCAGGTGGTGGAAGTCACTGCGCAGCCTCTGCTGGCCTTACCCAGACTCATCCAGGGGGGAGTGGAGCTCCCAGGGGGCGTCTTGCCTGGGTCTGATGGTGGGCCAGCTGTTTGCAGGTGGTAGAAGTCACTGGGCAGCCTCTGCAGTGCTCACCCAGACCCGCCCGGGGTGGGTGGAGGTCCCTGGGTCAGCTGGCCTGGGTCCGGTGGCAGGCGGGCTGCTTGCAGGTGGTGGAAGTCTCTGTGCAGCCTCCGCTGGTCTTACCCAGACTCACCCAGGGGGAGTGGAGCTCCCAGGGGGCGTCTGGCCTGGGTCCTATGGCAGGCAGGCTGCTTGCAGGCGGTGGAAGTCACTGCATGGCCTCTGCAGTGCTTACCCAGACTCCCCCAGGGGAAGTAGAGCTCGCAAGGGGCGTCTAACCAGAGTCCAGAGGTGGGCCAGCTCCCCTCTTGTAATATTTCTTCAGTCAACAAAGGCTTTTTAGGTCCCATTGGTTTTTAACGTATGTTCCATAATCCTGCAGCATCAACTGTCACCTGGAAACTTGGCAGACCTGTGAAGTCTCAGACCCCAGCCTAGATAGTCTAGAAGCAGAGAATGCAGTCTGCTCTAAATTGCTCTCCAGGTCACCCCAGTGCAGTCTGGGAGGCACTGTGGTGGAGGAGCGAGGGGGCGACTCCCCATGAACAGCCTGTCTGCTGTGGGCTGCCAGATGGACAGGACCCCTTTTGTACCAGTGCTATTAAAATACCAAGTGGTGCATAGTAGGGTGATTTCATAGCCAAGATTGTTGCTATAATAACAATATTTTATTTTACTTTTGACAAATTTTAATTAAAAGAAAAACATGAAACCCAGATGTATAAACTAATTTTATCATTTATATAGCTCAGTCTCTGCACCCAAACTTGTTACTTCATGGTGGTACTTGGTTATGTAGTTATATGAGTTTATCCAACTTTCTAGGATTTTTGTTTTATTTTGTTTTGGTTTGATTTTGGGGGGGTGGTTTGTGAGACAGGGTTTTGCTTTGTAGTTGAGGCTGGCCCTGAGCTCACTCTGTAGCTCAGCAAGCCTGGAACTCAGCAATCCTCCTGTCTCTGCCTCCTGAGTGCTGGGATTACCAGCGCGAGCCCCATGCCTGGCACTGTGGTATGTGGTACTGGGGATCAAACTCAGGACCTTGTGCTTGGAGGCAGGATGCCGGGACCACTGAGCTAAATCCCCAGCCCCTCTTTGGTGGATTTTTGTCTGAGGTTTTTGTAGTTCTCTTTTTTAAACATTTTTTAATTGACAAAATTTTATATATATCATGTACAGCATCCAGTTTGAAAACACACTGTGGGATGACTGTTGTGCTTCCTCCCACCTTCTCCGTGCAGCAGTTATGTCTTTAGACTCGGCTCAAGAGTTGGCAGAGCAGGAATCAGCATAGTCTTAGTTTTCTTTACAAACCACCATATCTCATGCATCCGATGGACCTTACCAGCAGTATCACAGATTCCTGAAAATCATTGCAGTTTCTTAAAGCCTTTTTCAGCTCTTTGTTCAGCTGTTAAGGAGCAATGTGATATCCAGAGATACTTGACACAGTGTCAAGATTCAACCGTTTGTGTATTTCATGGCAGCGTGTTTGAGACAGCGCCTCCCTCGCCAGGCGGGTTACCCTCAGGTTCACCCGGAGCCCAGGCTGCAGAGACCCTCCTACCTCAGCATCCCACGTGCTGGGGTCGCTGACGTGCACCCTCATACCTGGGTATTAATTTTTATTTTTATTTGTTTATTTAACTTGGTGGCGGTCTCAGCCTGTAGTTCAGGCTGACCCTGAATTCAGTCCCTAGCCCAGACTGACTTCAAGCCCTCAGCGATTCCTCTGCCTCGGGCTCCCATGTTCTGGGATTACAGGCACCACCACACTCGGCGATTTATTTTTAAGTCTTCTTTCAGAGTTCTGCTTTCTACATCCGCAAGCGCTGTAAGTTCTCCAGAGGCTGAGCCGTGCGCCCTGCCGAGCGGCAGCCCTCCTGCCGTTCAGGGCCCGATGAGGCTGTGGAGCTCAGCTTGCTCGAAGTGCAGGAAGCCCTGTGCAGAGGGCAGCGTCCTCCGGTCTGTCTCTTCACACGTCCCGGAATCTTCGCAAACACGGTTGCTTTATCATGAAACTGTTTCATAACAAATCATGAAGTTTTACTTTTTTTTCCCGAGTGATTTTTTACATCCTTTTTAATTATAGAAAGTTGTTGGTCTCCTTTCTGGCCAACCAGTCAGTTTGATTAGTAAAACAGTGGAGTGCCTCACAAGACCTTCCCCTGGTGTGTTCTGAAGTCTCTTTGGTTTGCCCTTGCTGCTGTTCTCTCAGCCGCCTGACTCCCGGTGACAAGTCATCGGGTCCGACTGGGTCTGTTTCAGGGGGTCCTGCATGATTCAGGGAAGAATTTGGAGCAGAACTCGCTCCTCAAGAGCAGGAGTGCTGGCTTAGCAGGCCCAAGCACAGCGCAGAGCCCCCCTCACTCCTACTCTCTGGGGGCCTCTTCCGAAGAGCAGCCGCAGCACACTACAAAGAAAGGAGTTGTCTGCACTGCCCAGCATCAGGGTTCCCCTGGAGAAACTTCCTCCATAGCGTTTTTCAGATGTCAGACTCATGAAGTCTTACTTTGTTCTAGTATTAGACTGCAGTGGACACTGTTTGTGCTTTCTTAAAAATATTTTTCTCTTAGGGACGTGGATTTAGCTCAGTGGTTCCAGTGGCGTATGCCTCAAAAGTGCAAGGTCCTGTGTTGGATCCCCAGTACCACACACCGCAGTGCCGAATGTGGTGGCTCCCACCTGTCATCCCAACACTCAGGAGGCAGAGGCAGGAGGATTGCTGTGAGTTGGAGGTTTGCCTGGGCTACATAGTGAGCTCAGGGCCGGCCTGAACTACAAAGCGAGACCCTGTCTCATAAAAAAATTTCCCTTAAATGTTGCTTTTCTACTGCTTCTTTGTTGTAGTACAACGAGTTCTTTTTAAATTCCTTATATAATAGGCTACATTTACATATGATCTTTTCAGATGTATAAACTCAATCATATCATTAAATGTGGGGAAAATAGGAGTAATGGCCCTTACATTTAAATAAATTTCTCAACAGTTGTGTCTTAAACTCTTACAAATAATAAATTTTATTTCAATGGTCTAATGCCCCTCAACATAGTTTAAAAGTCATGTATGAATTCTAAAATTCCTATTTCAGAGAGCAGTTTTTTTAGTGATTGGTCAGGATACACCTCCTGTGGAGTGTGTAGGGAAATGGAAAAATAGGCCACGTGCATCTGTACATACACATCTGTCATGAACACACTAATAAAAGTAGAGGTCTGAATAATGTGCTATGAACTACATCTATTGAAGTACGTAGTTTGATGCATTTATTATTTTGTACGTACATGAAAACACCACCATGATCATGTTGTAGAACTTGGTAGATTTTTATAATCTATCGTTTGTATGGTCCCTCCCTTTTATTTTCCCTAGTACCAGGGATCAAACTCCGGACCTTGTACTTGCCAGCCAGCTAGGCGGCGGCAGCACTGAGCTACATCCCTGGCCCTGTATTTATCTATAATTTATCTTACTGAATATTAGAAAACCGTGATAAATGGATTTATTTTTATCAAGTTTTAGGTCAAAAATTAAGTATTTTGATCCAGGGAACAAATTCACAGATTGTATCTACTCTCTTTTAAGCTGATAGGACCATTTTCCTTACATTAAATTTTTCTTTGTATCTTATCAGCTAAATGTGAGCTGATAAATGCCTATCCTTTGTACTTCTTGTAATAGCTCTTGATTTTATCAGGGTAATAGATTTTTGTAAGTTGTAATATTGAAATTTTGATAAAGTATGGGATTCATTTTATTTCCTATGACTGGTCTTAAAAACAGAAAAGTATAGATACTTAATATTTTCTTTTTTTTTTTTTTTAACCCAGCTTGCATTGGTAACTTGGAGAGATTGTCTGTTCAGACCGTTGAATAAACAGGTACTCTGTGTGTGTGTGTGTGTGTGTGTGTGTGTGTGTGTGTGTGTGTGTGTGTGTGTGTGTGCGCGCGCGCCTTTCAGCTTCTCTCTTCCTTGCTTTTGGAATCCTCAGGAGCATCTCTCATTTTGCGTTGTTTGTGGCTTTGCATTCTGTAGTGACTGTGATGGCATCTGTTTTGTTCTGTAATCTGTATGTCTTACATCTTTTCTGTATTCTCTCTAAAGGTAACAAATGCTGTTTTAAAACTGATTGAAAAGGAAAGAAATGGTGAGACCATCAATACAAGATTGATTAGTGGAGTTGTACAGTCTTATGGTAAATAATCTCCCTTTAATTTATTCACTTTTCATGTCACATGGCAATTATAATCTGACAGATTCATTTAAACGTATTTTAATGTCATTAGGAGTGTTGCTAGTTAAGTCAGTGTGATTTTACTTGACTTTATTCATCATAAAAGTTGTTTGATCCTTGTGCCTTAAGGAAATTTTGGTGAAAAGAAGTCTGAATTCTTTTCTGGTCACATACTGAATTACTGTATATATGATATAATAGTGTTATTGAGCTAAATGATAAATCTATATCAGCTTGAAAAATTGAGATCGTGAAATTGATAAAGTAGTACAGTGTCCTTAAAACTTGGGTAGCATTGTTACTTCTTTAAAAGTTTAAAATTAGAATTTTTTATTGTTTTTGGAAAGGTGAAAGTTCTCTATTGAACTCTTTATGATAATTTTCAAGCATTCCTGGCCGTAGGTCAGAATTATTTTTTTTATACACAACTTGGACTTTTTTCTTTTACTGAAAAGAGTATACTTTAATACTAGTAAATAAGTTAACCTTAGACTTTCCATTTCCATTGACCTTTTAAGCATAACTGAAACTGAATGCTACACCTAAGTATTTTCTGTGAAATATAACAAAAATAGGGTAATTGAAATATAGCTCATATTTATTTCTAGTGGAATTGGGGCTGAATGAAGATGATGCATTTGCAAAGGGCCCTACGTTAACAGTGTATAAAGAATCCTTTGAATCTCAATTTTTGGCTGACACAGAGAGATTTTATACCAGAGAGAGTACTGAATTCTTGCAGCAGAACCCAGTTACTGAATATATGAAAAAGGTAAGCGTCAATACAGTACGTAAAGTAGCCTTAAGTTGCACAGTCATTGCACCTTGAATAAGTTCTCAGCACGCACAGCCTCCCCACGAGTCCTGCGTGGGCACCGTGTCTGTGGTGTCCTCGTGGGGTGCGTGCCTTTCCTGCGTCTCTGGGAGCCACTGGGACTCCATTGGTGCTCACGACTGAGTGTATGGCTGCACGCCTTTCATGTTCTCTGTTGTTTCTCCTGGAATGTGGGTCTGTGTCATGGTTGTGTCGGTGAGAGAATTTTAAGGAACAAATATTTTCAGGTTTGCTCCTAAAACATTTCCTTAGGAGCTGTAACACTGCTTCGGTGTTACCTTAGAGGAGAAGTCCTTCAGAAACAGGAGGACCTGAGTTCTGATTTGTGTGACTTTGGACAGATGGAAGGCTGGCCCTGTCTGTCGCACACCCTTGCTGTGCTAGTGATGTTATCATGAAGTCCTTATAGGATTGTTCTTTGTTCTTTTGCTCGCCAATGCAAGTGTCTAGACATAGGCTCTGAGGAGTGACTAGGTCAGAGGGTGAGCCGACCGCAGCCTTTATATAGGTCAACCCTGTTGCTGCTTGTTTTTAAATAAAAGTTTCACCAGAACCCAGTCACTCTCGGTTGTCTACATACTACCGTAGCTATGCTTGTCCTACAAGGGCAGTGTGGAACAGCTTTGGCATAGACCCTCTGCAGCCCACAGATTCGAAAACAGTCTCTATCTAGCCATGTACAGAGAACGTTTGACTTCATAGTAATATCACTAGCACAAGTAGGTTCCAGGAGGTCCGGGACACACTGAGTTTGCCACCTGCTTTGCCCTTTATTCCTACTCACTC
>PVIC010020331.1:0-29654 GCA_004025085.1 Thryonomys swinderianus | reverse complement strand
TTGCTTTGTAGTTCAAACTGGCCCTAAGCTCACTATGTAGCCCAGGCAAGCCTTGAACTCACAGCAATCCTCTTGCCTTTGTGTCCCAAATGCTGGGATTATAGGTGTGAGCCACCACACCTGGCATTGTGACCTGTGATACTGATTGCTGGTGGGCATGAGTCACCATGCCCAGAATTGTGGTATGTGATCACCAGGAATCAAACTCAGTACCTTGTGCTTGCAAGGCAGACACTGGAACCACTGAGCTAAATCCCCAGCCCCGAACCCATCATTTTCAAAAGTCTAACTTCTGAACACATGAAAGTTTGGAGAAATATTGTAGATGAAAATCATTAAAAATATTGTATTTAAATATATATTTTTATATATAATGAGTATTTATTAATGAATTAAAATATTAACAAATTAATATATTAATAAATGTACATTTTATGTAAAATGACACATTTTCTGTTAAAAAAAAGAAATAGTTTTGGAAAATTATGCATCACACTGTAGTGTCCAACATTGATATATGTTTTTTGTTGATATTAAATCACAGCATTGTTATAATAAAGGGCCCATTCTCACACGAGGACAGTAGTTGTGTGTGATACCACTCTCATGAAGATTTCCATGTGAAAATCCCATGTTCGCCAAATGAACTCCCCTATAATTTACAAATCTTAATTTTCTTAAAATAGAATCCAAATCTCTCCATTTTACTAATCTTTTACTTTCTAAACAATAAATATATAGTACTTTTCAGAGAAAAATAAATATCTCTCTCCTAAGTCTATAATATATTCACTGTTTTCAGTTTTAGCAATAGAAATCTAATAGTCCACAAATAAAAGGACTTCTTGGGTAACTACTAGTTAATACACTAGTGCCTATTTAGTCCATATTTTTATCATTTCCTTTCAGAGTGTGGTCATTTTCTTTTTCTGAGTAAAAGGAAACTAAATCTTTTCCTATATATACTGTTTATGAGGCACTGAGCAAAGTACTATTACAGCAACAACTTTAACATTCACAAATGTTTGCTTTCAAATATCTATATTATTAATATGACAGAATTTTGTATTATTTATAGGCAGAATAAAAATTTAACAAGTTAAAAAGAATTACGGAGAACTGAGGGAGAAAAGAGGTCCCTTCTCAGTAACTCACAATGTCTACTCCCAATAGTTCTTATATATGAGGCCCCTTAAATTATATTGTGACCCTTGCCTCTCAAGTCGACCTGAAGTTTAAGAAACACTGGCATTGATATATGAAATACACAGACAATGCAAAAAACTCATTTTACCGAATAGTTTCACCTTCTGCTCCCATCAATCATATTTACAGAATATGTCAACAAGAAGCAAATCATCTGGCTTAACTTTCACCTCCATTTCCCTTCCATGAGCACCCCAGAGGAAGTGTTAAAGGCTAATACAGATGCCAGAAGAGAACAGGAATAATGAATGCACCCGTTTAATTGATTAGCCTCAAAATACTATTTTAAAACTATATTGCAATGTTTATGTTGAAAAAAAAGAGGAGCCTTCTAGTTCTTGTGCTATTATCTTAGAGATGACAATATTTATATTTTAATTATAGAAGCCTAGAATATTCATTTCCACATATAGCATGTTTGACTTTTATCTTCTCTTTCCCACTTTGCTGCTCTTTCATCAAACTTTTTCTCCAACTTCCTTGCTTCTTACCTCATCTACCAACCTTTACTTCATCTATCCTGACAAAAGTTAATAAATTATCCAAATTAACTTGGAAGAAAAAAGGTTGGGGATGTGTAAGGACTCAATAAATGTAAAATTATTCTATTTGTCAGTTTGTTAATGAGAATTTAGTGCATCCCTTTCACAGAGACAAAGAAAGAATACAGATAAATCCAAATAGAACTGTAAAATAAAAATAAGCCTAACAATATGCAAGGAAAACAGCTAAACCTGAGGTTGACAGGAAGTTTTGTAGCACTTACTCTGGGGGTTTGGGTGTGAGCTACTAGGAAAACTAAATCTGGACTAATCAATGCTAAAGGATAAAATATGCAGATTAACTGACACTCTGGCTATTGCTGCTTTATGTTTGAAATAGCCTATGCTATGTTACAACACTGCAATAATGGTGATATAATTAGATTTCATGCATGAAAAAATTCTACCTGCCATAAACAATTTAACCAAACCTCTTTCTCTTTGCAATCATGATCTCTGCTACAATAATCATTACAATCACTGGATCCCACCATGAAAAGTAATTCAGCAGTGCTCTGGTACAAAGAAGAATAAACTGTCATCTGTAGGAGAATGGATGCATCATGAGACCATAGTGTGAAGTAAAATAAATCAGGCACACAAGATGAGAAATCCAAAATATAAATAAAGAGCAAAATCAAAGATTTTGATTTTTCAAAATCAAAACACACCATGATTATGAGAAATAGGGAGACAGATGCTTTGCAAAAGGGAAGCCAACAAAGAGGTAAAGGGGAGGAGAGAAAGAAGGAAAGGAAAACACATGAAAAAATAATTAAGATGCATTATGTACATGTCCTGACTCCCCATGAGGGATGTAATCATTACATACTGCAGACATGTACTAATAAAAAATAAACTCAGACTTAAATTAGCATTCTCTTTGAGAAAGCAATAGGAAATATGAGTATATTCTCAGGATCATCAAATAAGCCCAATTAGAAAATAATGGACAAGGTAGTGAATTAAACGTCAGTGTTGGCAAAATAACATTGACTAAATTCCCTGTGGAATGCTGGAATAAAAATCTGAAACAGACTAGGAAAGTTTGGAAAAACTGAAGATATTAGAACCAAGACTGAAGTTTTGATAACAGTAAAACAGTAGTGCTAATTTCTAATTTTGATAAACACACCATGATTATGTCAGACGTTACACTACTACTGTACTATAAGGGAAAATAAATGAAAGATATTTGAAAACTCACTGTTCTTTCTTATGTAATTTTTTACAAATCTAATGTAGTTCAACAATATCAAGTTAATTAGTACAGATTTAGCTTTAGATCTTTTATGAGGAAGGACAAAGACCTAGCAGTAACAGCACTGATGCACCAAATTGTTATTGTCATAGTAAACAGTAGCCATAGCAGAGAATTTATGTATCAATAGCAATGTAGGATCTAAATTAAGGATGAATCAGAACACATCACATATTTTAAACAGTTTCACACAGAAACTAAATGGTAGTAGAATAATACTTTTGAATTGCCAATACTTTCTTCAGACATTAGAACTAAAGGCAATGAATCTAAAGTGATTTGCAAATAATTAGAATTATTCAAAACATTAGGTCCAACAAAGACAGACTAAAGACAAAGAAAACCAACTAATAATCTGTGGAAAAAATTCAACTAAATATTCTCTGTCTTTCATCCTGATGTGATAGAGAAACAGCAGGAAACCTCTATGACAGGCCAGGCAGTTCAGATTCTTGGTTTCACCTTAATATGCTTCAATTTTCCCTGCAGGATGTATAGTTAAAGTCTCTCAGCAAAAACTCTTCAAGCCCCTTACCATATTTTCTCTTTTAACCAGAAAGTAATATCCCATTAAGGAAAAACATCACGAGTCCAAAAAAAGAAGCCTGGGTTTCTTGTGCTATTTTTCTAGGAGGCACAAAGATGTGAGGTGGCTGATCATTGCTCAGATGCTCTTCGTTACCTGTTATTGCCTCTGTGTCTTCACGACATCGTTAGGAAATATGTGCAATTTTGCCGACTACCATTTAGGCTCATTCTATTCCTACAGGGCACTGGAAGATGAAAGATGTTATCAACTTACAGTGTTCCTAAGCATAGTGCTAATCTGTAGAAGACTGTACCCTGTGTACCTCGAGGGGCTGGCTTTCAGATGTGTGGGGCTTAAAGTGGAGTCAATTCATATTTTGAAAATTCTGGAGCAGAACTGAAAAGAGACACACTGAGGAAAAGAGGACTATACTTTTAAAAAGTTAAATTTACACCCAGTTTTCTTCAAAGAAAACTATAAATGCCACAGAATATGAAAGTTAACTCGATTAAACAAGTATCATACAATTTGAGATCAGGAATACTTAGAGACTATAATTTTTATTCTCATGTAAGCTTCTACTCCATGAAGAAATAAAAAGCCTTGACTCGGAATGTTTTTCAACATTAACACTTGTCATTACCATACTCATTATTTAAAAGCCTTTCCACAGATTTTACATGTATCTTTAGATCAGATTGCTAAAATTAACAAGTTCAAGAAAATTTAAAATGACTTCATAAATGTCTCAAGATATTCTATTTCTTCCTTAAATTTTAAGTCCAAATATCCCCTTATACTAGAAAAATTAACCATGAATCATGCAGTTTTATATAGGCACATATTCCACAATTTGGATATGAAAGTGATTTGCAAATACTTAGAATTATTCAAAACATTAGGAAATTGAGACCAATCAATTTGAATTTTCAGTGTATTTTTAAGAATTCTAAACTTTATCCATACTCAGCTTATTTTCAACTAAAAGGTATTATGATAAAAATATTTTAGAATAATTTAAAATACCAAGATACTTTTAAATAATATAATCTTATCCACATTATTACAGCATTTTTATTTATATAAAAATCTGAAGAGGCTGGTGTACTCGGAAATTGAAAATAATAATGGATTAATGAAATTTTTATGAAATATCAAGAATTTTCACTTCACTTTGCATTTAACACTGAAGATATGAAAGTTCTGATAACTACATTAAGGAATAAATGGAAATATAAATATCAAACATGCAACATTAACTAAATCCTGTATCAAATTGCCACATAACAATTACTTTTTAAAATATATAAAGTTTATAGCTTTTCCACATACAAACATAGTGCATTCTGGTTTTTCCTTGAAATGTATGAGGCACTCCAGGTTTTTATCAGCAACTTCCTCTCCTATTAAACTAGTAAGAAAAGCTAATATGGGAAAACAAAACAATCTGCTGTATAATAACCTGTATAGTAACCTCAGAATTAAAAACAAATCAAGAGGGCAGGAGGGTCTGCCTCGCAAGCGCAAGATCCTGAGTTCAATCCCCAGTAACCACATATAATGCTGGGTGTGGAGACATGCCCACCGACAATCAACACCGCATACCACAATGCTGGACGTGGTGGCTCACACCTGTCATCCCAGCACTCGGGAGGGGAGGCAGAGACAGGAGGATTGCTGAGTTCGCGGCGGCTTGCCTGGGCACCATAGTGAGCTCAGGGCCAGCCTCAACTACAAAGCGAGACCCTGTCTCAAAAAGAAAAAAAAATCAAGAATTGTAGCAGAATACTACTCGTTCATACTGTGTTCAAAATAAATCTTCATTTATCGATTTAATGTTTAATAGGATTCATTCATGAAGTTTTATAGTTTATATCTGTATTTCATATCCACCCTAAGATGTCTCTCATTTCTTATGGAGATGTAATTTAATAAAAGTCAAAGTCCTTTACAAGGGCTCTTAAATTCCTGCCTAACATGCTGGTGTTAACCAATACCATATCCCCTGCAATCTACCCCCCCCCACTATGGTCTGGTGCCACAAATCTTCCTATTGCCTTTCAAAGACACCTGGAATATTAACATATTAGAGTGTCCATTGCCTTCTCCCAGACTCCAAAGCTCACTCTTCCCAGATATCCACCTTGTTACTTTCTCTCTTTCTCTCTCTGCCTCCCTCCTTTACCTCCCACACCCTGTGTGTGAGTGTGTGTGATCATACTAAGTTATATCCAAGTCTTTTCTTTAATTTTTTTTTAATTGAGATACTGTCTCACTAAAGCACTAAATCATCCACCTTGGGCTTGAATTTGTGATCCTCCTGCCTCAGCTTCCCAGAGTCTTAGGATGACAAGTGTATCCACCATGCCCTGTGCACTAAGCTACCTCCTGAACTACAAGTTGTCCCATTTTTTCAAATGAAGGTTATTCTTACTTTGCTATTAAACTGCACCTACATTTATCCTAATGAAACTACCAAATAAACTCCTTATAAATCCACTTTGTGATTAAAATGTAAAAATTAAATAAAGAAAGGAATATCAAGAAAAGAAAAAAAAATTTGTTTTTTGAGACAGGGTCTCACTTTGTAGTTCAGGCTGACCCTCAGCTCACTATGTAGCCCAGGCAAGCCTCAAACTCAGCAATCCTCCTGTCTCTGCCTCCCAAATGCTGGGATGACAGGCGTGAGACACCACGCCTGTCACTGTGGTATGTGATATTGATGGCTGGTGGGCGTGAGTCTCCACACCCAGCATTGTATGTGGTTACTGGATTGAACTCAGGGCCTTGCGCTTGCGAGGCAGGCACTGGACCCACTGAGCTAAATCTCCGGCCCCAAAAAGAAAAAATATTTTAAAGGAGGATTCTATTTTTATTTATTGTGTTGACACAAACTGTATTAGATTTAAAATGATTATTACTGAGGGAAATAGCACCAGAAAACATGATGAGTTAATGTGTCATAAAAGTTATCTCCAGGGCCAGAGATTTAGCTCAGTAGTTCCAGCACTTGCCCAGAAAGCTCATGGTCCCTGGTTTGATCCTCAGTAACCACACAAAATACTGGGCATGGTGACTCACACCCACCAGCAATCAGTACCGCATATACCACAATGCTGGGTGTGGTGCCTCAGGCCTGTAATCCCAGCACTCAGGAGGCAGATTGCTGAGAGGCTTGCCTAGGCTACATTGTGAGCTCAGGGCCAGCCTAAACTACAAAGTGAGACCTTGTCTCAAAAAAAAAAGTTATTTCTAAGGCTGTGTCAGTATAAATCCAGGTCAGACCACCTGGATTTGAATCCTCTTCATCTATTAATCTGTTAATTCTGTCAATTTAGATGAGTCACCTAAACTCTCTATACTTCCACTTCTTCATCTGTTTGTGCAAACAGTAAGAGTACCCACTTTACCGTATTGTCCTGACCCTTAAGGGAACACTGCTAACCACTACGTGAGTGTCAACAGTAATAACAGAGATCCTAGTGGGAACAATAGCAAAATTCTTAGCAAATATGTGAAGTTGTTAAGTATCTTTATGCATGGGCAATTCTAACCAAAACAAATGTGCTAAGAAAGAAATTCACTCACAGATGAATTATATGCATAATAGTAATTCATAAAAGTTTCTAATCGCTTTCATGAGTATAAACCTTACTAAGCTGCTTATCAACAAAATAATACAGGTATACAGAACCTAAAACATAGATGTAGAAGCTAAAAACTGCTTTTTAAAGTATATGTATGCATCTAAAATCATATGTAAACCATCCTGACAAATATGTTAATATACCTTCAAATCCAATATTATAATATTATAATATTATATGATCATGAATATGTACCTTTATTTAGTGCTACATCTTAGCTTTTTGATATTTACCACTTATTATTTATAATGTTTCTAGATTACTTTTATGATAATATTATTGATATCACTTGGGTCTGTTCTATCATCTTGGATCACATAAGATGAATAAAAGATTTATATTTCAATAATGTATAGGACTCTAGGGTAAGTTTAATTAAAATAAGTAAAATGACAAAGCAGTTAGTTTGAATGAGTTAGTGAATTTGAGGAAAGCAACTTTAATAATTTACCCTACATTCAGTATTTAAGCACAAACTTTTAAAATAGTTATTTTTAAAACATACTTTCAAAATGTATATCAAAGTTTATGTGACTGTTAAGTAGTGTGTCACAGAGAATGTGACTTTGCTGGAGCCAAGTTCTTTACAAAGGTACAGGTTAAAATGAGTAGCCCTTAATCCAATATGACTGCAATTTCCATAAAAGGTGGAAATGAGACACAGAGGCAGAAAGGAACAGAGGAAAGATAACACAGAGGCACACAGGGAGCATGTCCTGTGAAGACAGTACTAGAGTTGAGCACCTACGAGTTGAGAACTGCCTGAGGTTGCCAACAGAGGCCCTGGGGGAAATTCTTCTGTAGTTCTTTCTGTCTCCTTCAGGGAAACAAGGCTTTACTAACTTGACTTCAGATTTCTCTGTAATTTCTGCTCAAAGTCATCATTTTTGGTACTTGGTTAGAGTGGCCCTAGGATATTATACAGTATATAGGAGTTTTTATATAGGGGATCTATTCCAATAAGCAAAAAATACCAACTCCAAAATAAATTTTAAAATCCATTATTTTCCAAGTACAGTATTTTGGTTACTTTTCTTCCTGCTGAGACAAAATATTTGACCCTCCCCAAATTTAAAAGAATGGATTTCAGCTCAGCTTGTAGAGTTTTTAGTCCATAGTAGGCCTTCTTCAAGGCAGGGTGGCATGGCAGAGGGGCATCACAAACAAGAAACAGGCCAGGGTGTGGCAAGCAGATAACACAGGGCAGCAAGCTACCAGCTGCAAGCCTCCCTTTCCTTTTTTTTTTTTTGAGACAGGGTCTCGCTTTGTAGTTCAGGCTGGCCCTGAGCTCACTATAGCCCAGGCAAGCCTCGAACCCAGCAATCCTCCTGCCTCTGCCTCCCGAGTGCTGGGATTATAGGCGTAAGCCACCATGCCCGGCTCCCTTTCCTTTTTATCCCATCCAGGCACCCACACCAAAAGTGGCTGCCCTGTTAGCCACGCCCAGAACAAGGCTAAACCAATTTAGTTATCACACATCTTTAATCCCAGTATCACACATCCTTGATCAAACCACAGTTTTGATCCACCTATGAATCCATGAGGCTTTGGGAACCTCTAGATATAAACCAGAGCTTACAGATATCCTGTTAATACTTTTCTCAAGATTAGCTATTAATGCCTTTCATCTTAATTCTTATTCATTCAAACTGAGGATGTCAAACTCATATTAAAACTGAAAACTGCAAAACTCATACTAAATCTGAAAGTATGAAACCATGGTCATAACCAAATATTTTCATTAGTACATATTACTGTTTCTTAACATTGCCTATATTTTCATCCAAACCCATGAAAACATGAGTACCTTAGCTAGATGTGGTGGCATATGCCCATGATCTCAGCATTCTTGGAGGCCAAGGGAGGAGGATAGCAAATTTGAGCCCAGTTTAGGCAATTTAAGCAAACTTAATGAGATATCACAAAATTAAAAAAAAAAAAAACACCTTCCAAAAGAAAGGCTAAATTTTTATGTCCTGCCTTAGTATTTCTTCTGGAATATATTTCAACTGCCTATTCAGCTTACCCAATTGGCGGAGCACAGATCAAGTCATCTGCATGATTGCCACATCCTGGTTTCTCTACCTTTATAGAACTCCGAGTGTAGCGTGGACTGAGTAAGAAGACAGAACATGACTCCTGTGATATACTATACCACACCACACCACACCACACCACACATACCATACCATACCATACCATACCATACCATACCATACCATACCATACCATACCATACCATACCATACACATTCTATGCTATATTATACAAGATTCTATCTTGCTGTTTTTGCTGTAGTCATTTTCTTTTCCTACTGGCTATAGAGTAGAAAAATCCATATATTGTAAAACTACAAAAATAGAAGTGTGACAAAGGTTTGAGCGAATTTGGACACAAGTGTCCAGATGAAAACCCAGATGCACCAAGCTCAGCTATGCTCAGATTCCAGCCACAGAGAAACTGTTTTGTTTTGTTTTGTATTTTAAGTCACTAAGTTTGTGATGATTTGTTATGTAGCATAGAAAAATAATTCTGGGATCTCAAAGGCATGTTCTTACAATTTATCAGTCCAAAAGAAGAGTGATGATTGTCCTGCTACTAAAATCTGCACCTCTTCTGTTGTCTCCTGTGTAAGTTGCTACCCTCCATATTCCACCAGCTGACTAATCAAACATGTAAGAGACATTTGGATGTTGTCAGCCTAATGATCTGGCCGGAGCCAGCTCTCCCAGGCCACGTCCCACTGCCCCAGCCACATTCCTTTTTCCAGTCACACTGTTCTCTTTGCTGTTTCTTGAACATGCAAAACATATTCCCCTCTCCATCCATGTACTTTGTCCTTCTTTCCATCTGGAAAGATTTTCCTTAAATTGTTTCATTACTTGTTTTATTTTTTAATCCAAATTTCAGCATACCTATTATCTTCTCATAAGGCTTTTTTATGAATAACCTATTAAAGAAAGTTACATGATTCCCATTTCACTTATCTTTCCTTAGTTTGTTTTTTAACAGCACTTAATAAACTTGTCAGTTATTATTTTTATCCATTTCTATTAAATTATCTCACCAAAATGTAAGCTATATAACAGGAGGTAATTTTTGGCTTTATTTCTATATTCTAAAATAGAAGAGGCCATGTGTGGTGGCTCACGACTATAATACCAGCATTCAGAAGGCAGAGGCAGGAAGATTGCTATGAGTTCAAGGCCAGCCTGAGCTACACAGTGAGTCAAGGGCAGCCTGAATTGCATAGGAAGACCCTGTCTCTAAATAAATAAACAAACAAAAAAGGCGGTTGACCAGTTTGCTATAAAATTTCAGTTAAGCCATTGTGGAATCTTTCTAGAAAAGGTATTTGACACAATGTTTCTCAAAGTACAACTTATCTCATGAAAAAGTATATGAGTACATTTCAAACTTTTATTGATGAGTGCTAACCAATACGAGCTTTGTCTTGACCTTTTTGTACTGTTTTGAGAAAATAATTAAGTATATTACCCACTTAAAGCAGTGAATATTTCAAACTAACACTTTTCTTTTTTATTTTTTTTGCTGGTTACATCTTAACAATCATTTTTTTACTCTCTAATACAAAAACTAAAATTAAGTGTGGTCAAGAAGTAAAATATCTTCCAGGGCCAGAGATTTAGCTCAAGTGGTACCGTGTCTACTTTCAAAGCACAAAGGCCCAAGTTCAATTCGTGGTACTGCCAAAAAAAAAAAAAAAAAAGTAAAAGATCTAAATTGCAGATTTAGCTCAGTAGTTCCAGCGCCTGCCTAGCAAGCACAAGGTTCTGAGTTGGATCCCTGGTAACCACACACAATGCTGGGCATGGGGACTCACACGCACCAGCAATCAGTACCACATACCACAATTCTGGGTGTGGTGGCTCATGCCTGCAATCCCAGCACTCAGGAGGCAGAGACAGGAGGATTGCTGAGTTAGAGGCTTGCCTGGGCTACATAGTGAGCTCAGGGCCAGCCCGAACTACAAAGAGAGACCCTGTTTCAAAAAAAAAAAAAAAAAAAAAAAAAAGAAGTAAAATATCCTATTCCCTAAGTGTGTTAGCAGTGTGTGTTAAGTCAGGTCTGTAATGTTATTCAATAGAAGCCAAAGCCCGTATCCACAGGGGTTTGCCTGAGGTGACTCAATCCATCACACTACTATTGTTTGACCATAACATCTGAGGAAAAATACCTAGGAACTGATGAAATTTCTCACTAACAGTTCATACCAATTTGCAAAATACTGTGCTTTACACCTTTTCTTCCCATAGTTCCATATTTTACAATAAAAGGAAGCTGATTTTTAGCCTGCTCATATTTTGTACAGTATGATATTTCACTAACAGAGTGGAATAATGTGCTAATGAATTGAATCATACAATTCTTCCTGTCCCTGTTGGCCGAGTGAGTGGTTTGCTGCTGAAAAAGTGGATAGCTCAGATGATGGATGACAGACTTCACAACCCCACCTCTTAGTCACCAGTTTGTACACAGGCTAGTTGAGCAACGGGAGACATTTGTTTCTATCGGGAGCTCATCAGAGGCTTGTGTGAAATGAATGACTGGTCTCATCATGCTTACTAGATCTGAAATGATAATTCCTCACGATGAGAAATATATTATACTATGAATAAACCGTAGATGACTAGGGTCTTCGTATTCTTTTCTCCAAGGCCATAAACTTTAGCCAAAATATAAAATTGATCACTATTCAACTTCTCACTGAAACTTTTTGCTGGGACACATTTAAATTCGGTGTTTTCAAGTTAAACAATTGGTTTAGTAACTAACAGTTTTGAAACAACATATGATACTTGTAATAGTAACAATTTGCTTTAGAGTTATTTTCATTTCTCAGAAACTGGATGTCACATTTGGAAATTTTAAATGGATTTTGCAATATTTGTTGCCTGAATATTTGTTTCAAGATAAATGAAACTACAATGACATAGGCTCTAATGTGTGTTATTCAGAAGTGAGTTACATTAACTGGAGCCCTCATGTTTTCTAAAAGCTACCAAAATATACATAATATAGAGAATATTTTCATAGTTTAAAGCTATATGCTATTTGTAGTAGCCTCTTTTGTTTGCTCTATAGAAAGTCCCTATACCAATTATAAAGGTTAGTCATCATTATAGCAATTAAAAATATTCTATTTGCCCTTCCTGGAACAAATCAGTATGAATATTACAGTACACCTCTCCTTCCCTACTGAAGTCACATATATACATGAAACTTCCCTTTTACTAAATATGAGTTCTCTGTTGTTCCCATGACTGAAGAAGCAGGAATCTACCTTGTACAGGCCCCTCCTGACAATCTGCCTATATTATGAGCAAGAAATTTTGTTCTCATGTTAGGCATTTGAGATTCAAGTGCTTTGCATTACAAGTAATAATGTGTCCTGTCTTGATGTAAAGCTATTTCAAAGACATGGCATCAATACCAAGTTTTTTTTCTTTGAGGATGCCCGAGACAGACTAAAATATAAATCATAAGGGCAGAAGTGAAGCCAAAGAAAGAGAATTAGAGGAAGATATATGCACAGAAAATTATATAAATTATTAAGGAGGAAAAAATTTAGAAATCTTTACCTTCTAACAACTGAGGGGCATAAGAACTGATTTCTCTGGGAGATTTTTGGAGAACTAAAAATACTGCATGATGTATATGACTCATGCAATTTTTTTTTTGAGACAGGGTCTCCCTTTGTAGTTCAGGCTGGCCCTGAGCTCCCTATGTAGCCCAGGCAAGCCTCGAACTCAGCAATCCTCCTGCCTCTGCCTCCTGAGTGCTGGGATTACAGGTGCAAGCCACCACGCCCAGCAGACTCATGCAATTTTGAAGTCTCTGATCACATATGGCAAAAATTATTTTTCTTACTAGTTCCCTTTTACTTCTTCCTTTCTTACTAATGTATATTTTGGAAGAAAATGAGAAAAAAAAGTTTCAAGGTTAAGACACAGAAAACTCAAAGGACCCAATAAGAAAGAACAGTTACACAATTTGCCCAGCAGAATGTTAACTGTGGCTACACAATCCCCAGCCTCTTGTTTGAATGATAAATAGATATTCATTACAATGAAAACACTAAAAACTGATCCAACAAATAATCACATGTATATCAGAATCATAAGAAGAAGGAATGTATGTCAGGAGGGGATAAAGAAAAGAAACAAAATTTTATTCTCATCTTCCAAAGAATTCAGTAGCTAAAATATGTAATTAAAAATTAAAAAGTATTCACATATAAATTGAAACAGGGACTAAAATATTAGATGAAGTAGTTAAGGAGTTGAAAGCAGTTACCCCTAGATAACAGGGCTTGGGATTACAGGTAGTGAGAAAAGTACAGAAGAATGGATCAATCTTCCATAAATGTATATTTAATATTTGACAAAAATTAAACATGTAAGTAAAATTAAAGAAACAGAAGTATATTAAATTTATCAACCTTAACTCTAAATTTGTATTTCAGTCTTTATAATTTAAAATTATTTAGCTTTATTGTGATTAGCAAAGAAAAAGTCAGTTTTGAAGAGGAAAAAAATACTACAAATTTATAAATTTAACTTACCCACGCTTCACTTGACAATGTTCAGAATTTTTCTACTCACAAAGGAAGAAAGACTTTCACAAGAAATAAGGAAACACCGAACTAGACAGCAGTGTCTCGCCTGAATACTGAGGCCATCTCAGTATCCACAGGCCCTAACAAAATGCAAGCTCCATAAACAACTATGGTTTGGAAATTTAACACTGAATGTAAGAAGAGAATCAGTGGAGATTATGGAGACATAGACCAACACACAATATCCAGGAAAGATTTGAAGTAGGAAAGAAAACACAATTATGTTATTGTAGGAAATACAAGGTCCTTAACTAATGCATTTCATTGAAGATTTTTGGATCAGTGAGTGGAGTAAAAAGCAATCACAGAAGAAAATAGAAAATGGTAGACCTTTTCCCTCTGTTTATTCCTTTCTCCTTGTTCCCATTTTTCCTTCTACTTTATTTTCTCTGTAAAAAGCAAATGATGGAAAGGTTAGTTCTCAGTAAGTAAAAAGGTTTCTTCTCTGCAAACAGTTGTTTTTAGTTCAGGATTCAGTGTCAATCAATCTTACCTGAGGAGTAGAGAGGGAAACAGGATTTACTAGCCACTTTGTTGATGGTTGTGACCTTGAGGGCTTAACACTCTTGTTGGTCCTGTTTTTGACTTGTACTTTCTAATGTTTCTCACTAAATTGATTATTGCCTTTAGACGTAATTTCATGGCTTTTGGAGTACTATAGCTTTATCTTTCTAACCTTCATGGCGCTGTGAAAGATTGGTCTCATTTCTTGTTAATTTTGATTCTTCTTTGAGGTCATTCTCTTACTCTCCAAGGGAATCATCGGGCACAGTTTTTATTAGTCTTACACATCATGCCACCTCTGGAGAATTTATACTGACTAATTCATCTTTCTTGACAATTGCCAAAATAAATGGTAGCCTGAGCAGTTGTTTTATTTCTGCGAATTTGTTTTATTTCATAGCAGTGAACAGTCATAAAGATCAAATAGACTATTTTCTATTTCCAGTAATGTATCTATTGGCCAGTTTTAAATTATTTTAGTTTTAAAACTTTTAAAAATACCAGTTTAACTTTATATTTTATTTGATGAGTTTATTTCTTTTTTTTTTTAATGTGGTAGCAAAGGGCAATAGAAAACACAGATCACTATATTACAGTCTAAATATAAAAGAGAAATAGAATATCACCATTAGAACCTAATAGTAATAACTGCAGCAGACAAGCTTCAGTGATGAATGTTAAAATTACCAGAAAAATTATTAAAAATGGAATATTTGCATGTGCTGAAGTATCACTCCATATACACTAATTGCTGTTTGAATTTCTTATATTTACACATCGTTTTTGTATTTTTCTTCCAGCTCATTCCTCATGAGAGAAGGCTGGACAGAACTGCTCATCTGAAAAGAATAGAATGTGTAAAGGAAAAGACAAGGAGAAACCTCACAAATGCAATCTCAGGTAAACAATCCAAAGGAGGCTTCTATTGATAATATGTGTTGGGATCATGTATCCCTGACAGAAAGCAAAATGTGAAGGATGATTTGCCTTCATCATATTCTCCCCATAAGTCTATTATAATCATGAGAAAAGATCAGAGAATCCCAACAATGCAAATACATTTTACAAAATATCTGACCAGTAGTATTCAAAACTCTCAGTCATAAAAGCATAAAGATACTTGAAAATTCCATAAACAGGGAAACCAAGAGGGCAAGATACCTACACAACATTGTAGTATTCTAGAGTTTACTGTTAAATAGAAATAAGAATACTAGTATAAAAGCAAATATATGATGGATAGCTATTTCACAGAATTTAGAAGGAATACTCATAATTCTACAATAAAACTCAATTGGTTAAGATGAGTAAAAAAATTGAAACATTTCACTAAAACAAAGATATTAATAGAAAATAATATATTCTATAGTAATCAAAAGATCACAAGAAGTTATTATAATTGATATTGTGATCATTCATAGGTAAGAAAAAATAAATACAAGAAAAGGCACAGCAAATATACAACATCTGAGTAGCCCTGTATCAGTTAAGAAACTATGAACACTCCAAGTGAACAAGTGAAAGAGAAAAAAAGAAACTTGTTCAACACTTTTTTTTTTTTTTTTTGAGACAGGGTCTCAAAAAGTTTAGACTTTTTGAGTTCAGACTGGCCCTGAACTCACTATGTAGCCCAGGCTAACCTTGAATTCACAGCTATCTTCCTGCCTCTACCTTCCTAGTGCTGAGATTATAGGCATGGGCCACCACACCCACCACTGTGGTATGTGGTACCAGGGATCAAACTCAGGACCTTGTACTTGCAGGCAGATGCCATTAAGCTAAATCCCCAGTCCAACATAATTCTTAGTAATGAAATGTTAAAATATGTAAGACTAATAATAAACCAAAAGCAAAGTGAAAAAGGCAAAAGCATTAAGAGATTATGTACATATAGAAGAAAAAGTTTAAAACTCAAATATATCTGAACCTATTTTGCTAAATTCAATTTAAGTAAAGATTTCATATAAAATAGATGATTCTTTAGAAAAACATAGATTGTCAACATGAACTCAGAAGAGGTAGAAAATCTAACTAATTGAACTGCAAAAATAAAATAAAATGTTGAACTTTTCCACCTACTCCCCAGTAAAGTAATATCTTCAAATTAAAATTGTTTCCTATGGGAACTTAAGAATATATTTATGGGGCCAGAGGGTTAGCTCAGTGGTTCTAGCGCCTGCCTCACAAGCACAAGGTCTTGAGGTCAATCCCGGTAACCACATATAATGCTGGGCATGGAGACACGCCCACCAACAATCAACACCACATACCACAATGCCGGAAGTGGTGGCTCACGCCTGTAATCCCAGCACTAGGGAGGGAGGGGCAGGAGGATTGCTGAGTTCGCGTCGGCTTGCCTGGGCACCATAGTGAGCTCAGGGCCAGCCTGAACTACAACGTGAGACCCTGTCTCAAAAGCAAAAAAAAAAAAAGAATATATGATTCACATGAATCTAATACAATGTAAAAAATATTTCTAGGCATAAAAATACAAGATTTCAAATCTTTTAATAAGAATAAGACACTGTTAAAAATCTTCCAGCAGCGGGGGAGGGGGGGAGATCTTCCAGTGAAGTAGATAAAACATAAGGCACAAAACATTTTTATCTTAGATAGTAATGCCCCAAATTCTGAATAAAACATTAGTGAACTGATCATTTAGAACAATATTTGGCATAAGTACTCAAAAATATTTGAAAGAATTAATAGACAATATAATTCTGAAAATTAGTATAATTAAAAACAAAAATGAGGGCCAGGGATTTAGCTGCCATTGTTGCTGCACCTACCTTACAAACCCAAGGTCCTGAGTTTGATCCCTGGTACCAGAAAAAAAAAAAGAAAAGAAATAATATGTTAACATAAGGATTCCAATAAATGGAATATACTAGGATCAGAAGTCAACCAACAATAAATAATTATTTTAAAAGAAAGAAAATATTTCAAATTAGGGTACAAGTTAATTCATATTTACTGATGTTTTAATGACTGAAATCACTATTTGGAACAACAAAGTAAAATTAAGCTAATTATTATATCTAAAAATAATCTCTGATGAATTACTTAATTTTGAAAAAAATAAAAACCAAAATACTAGAAAACTCATGGATGGTAGAATTTTTAGTTATCTGAGAAATGGGACAAATTTTGTAAATTAACATAAATCCAAAAACTTTAAAAATTTAATTACAAAAATCTTTTATAGTGCCCTCATTAAAGAGAAATATATATACTAAATTGAAGGGAATAGATTTGCAATCCACATCACATACAAAGTGCTAGTTTCATCCATATATAGTGTTTTTAAAAATAAGTAAGAAATAGACCAGGAACCTTATAGACTACAAATATATGAGCAATTATAAAAATATGTTCAAGGGATTAGGGGTGCAGCTCGGTAGCGGAGGGTTTGCCCAGCATGCAGAAGTTCCTGGGTTCTATGCCCAGCACTGAAAAAAGTAATTGAAAATATGCCTAGCTTAGTTCATAAGAAAATGTGATTCAACTACAATGATATTTTATTTTCCCATTTAATTGACGAGTGTTGAAAGATACCACACTACATGCAGTAGACTAGGAAGAGGATGGCAGTTTTATGCACTGTCACTGAAAGCAGAATTTGGAATAACTTCCATGTATTAGCTATTACTACACAAATATATTATCTTTAACACATAAAAGTTTAAAACAACGAAGAACATTTATTTTCTCTCACACTTATCAGAAATGTTGCACATTTTATTTCTGGTACTAGGGATCAAACTCGGGGCCTTCTGCTTACTCCCCAGCCCTCTGTTAGAAATTGGGGAGCACTTCGATTGGGCAGGTTGAGACTAAAGGACCTTGAGAGGAAGCCAAGATGGCAGCCAGGGGAAGACTCCCTGTACCTTCAATGTTTTAGCTTTAAAGTGGTCTATGAGCATGACAAGCATGCTGGTACTGGCTCTCTGTGGGAATCCTCAGTTTCTCCCATGTACACTGGAGCTGCTGAAAGGTCTCATAGTATTGCAGCTGGATTCCTCTTAGACAGAGATCAAGAAATCAAGGTAGAAACAGTGATGTGTTTGAGGGTCCAAGATACTGCAGGTGCATAATATGATTTTCTCAGCATCTGCTTTATTCCAGGTGGGAGGAAACCACAAAGAAGCAGTGTTTCAGAAGGAAATGATCATTCCAGATCATCCTGGGGGCTGGCTTTCATGAGAAGCAATTTGGAAAATATGCATACAAATGTTAAAGCAGAAAACCTACTTCTGTTTACTCTTCAGATATGTACTCAGATATATAAAAGAATATATTCATCTAAGTATTTTAGCAATAGCAAACAATGTGAAATAACAATCAATAGAAGGCTGATCAATTATAATGTATTCATATATTTGTATTTTAAACAAATTGGATACTTCTAACTTGATAGGATCCTCGAGAAAGAAATTAAAATAATACTTTCTTGAGGAAGAAAAGAGTGGTAACCAGGTGATGAGTGGGAAACTTCTTTTTTTCAATAAGCTCTCTTCTAAATCTTTTTTATTTTGTAACTATGTGTATTATTTACTTTGAGGAATTGAAAACATTTACAGGAAAAAGCTCTGATCTTTGTAAAACCTATTCTTAGTCCCCAAGCAAACTTAAATTGGTTTCAGTGAGCATTTATAGCATTTCATTTTCTTTTTTGAGAACTATTAATCAATTTGATATTATCTTTTCATTTTATGAAAAAATTAAATTCCTAACAAAATGAGAGAATAACACTATTAAATACACCATGAATCATTATATTCAAAATAGTCATTCAAAATAGTATAAGGCATGAACAAAAAGTATTTCTCTTACAAATAAAAAATCCAAGTAAAGGATAAATAAGTAGGAAGTAGGGAGAATTTCAAATTGATTCCCCAAATTACCTATTTACAAATATATTTTTATATGCTAAATTTTCATTTATACCACGTTTCTTTTATTTCACCATCATCTTTAGAACCATCATTTGAATTTTCTCTGAGATTTCAATTTTCATAATGGTGTTGTTTGTTTGGCTTATTTTGTATCCTCTACTGTTTGTATGACTAGTATTTAGAAAAATCCCCAATGAGGTTTTATTTAAATTAAGGTTTCTCAACCTCAACATTATACATGGGTCAGATACTTCATTGTAAGTAGCTGACCTGTGCATTGCAAGATGCTCAGCAGCATTCCTGACCTCTTCCTACTAAATGCCTGGAGTACATGAGTCACGAGCAACAAACACACTTCCAGAGAGCGCCAGATGCACCTAGATGGGAGGAACCTCCAGTGGAAAACCACTGGTAATAACAATACTGAGGAGCAGCTACAAAGTTTAAAGATGGGTTTTAATGCACCTTTAGCACAAATATTTTAGGGCGGAACAATTTATCATGTACCACTAATGAGAGTAACTAAAGAGTTGTGTGCTATAATGTTATATACTATGAACTAAATAGAACTATTTCTGTTATTGTCGATTTATTAACCGTTATTGTTCCTCTCGTTTTATATGCCGCTGAACTTCCAAAGGAAGGCAAAATACTCAGAGTTTCACTTTAGCAGAATATTATGATTTGCAACATGATGAATGATAGCCAATATGTGAAATTCATCATTTTCTTTCTCTTTTCCTCTAGATGACTGTAATGATAGTAAAAATTGATTATCAGAACACCAAGGATACAATTTCGAGTAAATATTGCATCCTTTGATGCAGATCACTTCATTAAATAAGGATTACACTATATAAAGATTAATTACTCTAGCCAAAGAGTTAGTTCTGGATGATTTCTTTTAATTGATAATCAATGGTTTACAAACTACAAATTATCATCTGTGAAATTGGATAAAGAGCCTTACAGCAGAGTTAACACTAAGGCTATCTAAACTAGATCACTGTCATCTCAAAAATAGCAGTAAGGGAGACAGAAGAGCTCTTTAAAATGAGGATGATTAAATTAGCAAATCTGTCCTTATCTTTAAAATTGTCATTCCTCATCTTTCTTGCCCAACCCACTTCTCTGCGTGAATTCCATTTAAAAAAGAAGATCAGGGAAAAGGAGGGGAGGACAGCTAAAGGCAGAGGGAAAGAGACAGAGAAGCAAAGGAAGAAGGAAAATAAATTTTCTGTGATATGATGAAATTGCCTCGTCTCTAGTTTATAGGATAAAATTAGCCTGTTTACCTAGTTCTGTATCTTTCTTTTCTAAATCACATGAAAACATCTATATCCATATCAATATCTATAAACCCATTTTGAAAAATACCTAATAAATATAATAGATAAAATGACAATTTGCAATCTATCTTCATTTAATAATTTAAATAATGTGTTAAAAAGAACCACTACAGACATACTTGCTGGTGTTGTTGAGCATGATTCTAAACAATATTGTCACAAAAAAAAAGTAAATTTTTTTTTTTTTTTTGAGAAAAGGTCTCGCTTTGTAGTTCAGGCTGGCCCTGAGCTCACTATGTAGCCCAGGCAAACCTCAAACTCAGCAATCTTCCTGCTTCTGCCTCCTGAGTGCTGGGATGACAGGTGTGAGCCACCACGCCCGGCACCGTGGAATGTGGTATTGATTGCTGGTGGGCATCAGTCACCATGACCAACACTGTAAGTGGTTACTGGGGATTGAACTCAGGACCTTGTGCTTGTGAGGCAGGCCCCAGAACCACTGAGCTAAATCTCTGGCCCAAAATTTCTTTTGTACTGTTCCCTCTTATCTACCTTGATACCTGAATATTTGCCAGCCTCCAAAAGTCAAATGGTGATATATATATATATAGATATATCAAGTACTATATATATGTAAATATATAGAGACAGATATACACATATTCAGCTACATATATATAAAGAGAGAGAGAGACAGAGAGAGAGAGAGAGAGCACACTATATATACAACACTTTAAAAAAGAGCTGAAGAGCTTTAACATTTTTTTCTTTTTTTTGAGACAGGGTCTCGCTTTGTAGTTCAGGCTGGCCCTGAGCTCACTATGTAGCCCAGGCAAGCCTCAAACTCAGCAATCCTCCTGTCTCTGCCTTCCGAGTGCTGGGATGACAGGCGTAAGCCACCATGCCTGGCGAGCTATAACATTTTTAATTATCTTTCTCAATCCAAATCTGATAAGAGGACAAAATAGGAAATTAGGAATAGTTTTCTAACACTGCCTCTCTTTCATTTGCCTTACCCATGCATAACAGTAGTTGGTTGAAAACAAAACATAAGCACAGACTGCTTCAATAGGCATTCGTCATTAAGTATAGTAAGCATAATTATATTTTATTGTTACACAATTTTATTACATTATTTAGTTAAAGGCTGCCAATTTTATGGCTTGATAGGTCACTTGGGTAATAACCATAAATTTATATCAAATACACAATCCAGTAATTCAAATGACTCATCATTAATCAAACTTTAAAGATAATTAGGAAGCTTTATGTGCTTTCATATAGAAATATATCTTCTTTGTAAGATAGATGTTAATTCACAGAAAATAATAATGTCTATAACATGATTATCCTCAAATGAATTGGTCTTGCAATCCTGATGAGGCTAAATATTTTTACATTAATAAAGCTAAATCAAAAGTTTCCCTAGTAATTCCAATTTATCTTCTTTCTAGAAAAATATGACATATAAGATTACTCATTAAATCTTTAGAGATTTATTCTACTTCACAAACATTTGTGCTCTCACACTGTAATTTCTCATATATTACTTTGAGCTAAATGAAAGAGACCACAGAAATTTCAACTTCATATAGGTTAGTGTAATTGTACGGTGAGCAGTGCTCCTGAGCTGAAATAAGAGAGCAAAAGAGCAAGAAAGAATGCAGATTTAAGATAAGAGAGACAAATGCTGGGCGTGGTGGCTCACACCTGTAATCCCAGCACTCGGGAGGCAGAGACAGGAGGATTGCTGAGTTTGAGGTTTGCCTGGGCTACATAGTGAGCTCAGGGCCAGCCTGAACTTACAAAGTGAGACCCTATCTCAAAAAAAAAAAATTAACAATAGAGTTTCATCATTCTTTTGTGGCTTAGATTTAAAATCATATTGTAGAGAATAATGTATATGTAATATCTTACACCTGGAACTGCTATTGGAAAAAACCCAGGAAGTAGTCTGACCTAAGTTTATTAAGATGGTGAATATATATATTGAGTTCTAAGTAATAAACTTACAATTGACATTTTGTAGAACATTCAATTATCTATGGTTATTTAGAATGTTAATACTGATCTGAGAACAAAAATGGTGAAAAAGCCATTGACATTAATCTCAGATCCAGTTTGATATCCTAAGAAACAACCACTAGAGATCAGTGTGATTTAAAAAAAACTAGGATTAGAGATTCCATATGACCCTGCTATTCCCCTGCTAAGTATATACACAAAAGAATTAAAAGATTCATATCACAGTGACACATGTGCAGCCATGTTTATAGCAGCACAGTTTGTGATAGCTAAATGTTGAAAATAACTGAAGCACTTATCAACTGAAGACTGGATAAAGATATGGGGTTTTTAAAATAAAATGAAGTATTACTCTGCCATAAAGAATGATAAGTTTGGTCCGAAGATTTAGCTCAGTGGTTCCAGCGCCTGCCTTGCAAGCGCAAGGTCCTGAGTTCGATCCTGGTGACCACATAGAATGCTGGGCGTGGTGACTCACGCCCATCAGCAATCAATACCTCATACCACAATGCCGGGCTCACGCCTGTAATCCCAGCACTCAGGAGGCAGAGACAGAAGGATTGCTGAGTTTGAGGCTTGCCTGGGCTACATAGTGAGCTCAGGGCCAGCCTGAACTACAAAGCAAGACCCTGTCTCAAAAAAAAAAATGATAAGTTTGAGTCATTTATACTCAAATGGACATTTCTTGAGGACATACTCATAAGTGAAATAAATAGGTCACACGTGTAAATACTGTATCTTTTCTCTGGTATAAAAAACTGAAAATGTGAGTTCTAGAATATATAGTAGATACTATGAAATAGATAATATTCAAAGGGAAATGGGGTAGTGGTAAATAATGAGGGGAAAGAAAAAAATGTGATGGTTAAAAAAAGGGAAACAAAGCTTATGAATATAGGGGGTGGAGTTGGGTTGTAGGGTGCATAGGGGAATGGGCAAATGAGAATTAAGTTGTGACATATATTCGTATAAATTTTCAATGTTGAATGTGATCCTGGTGTGTATATAAAATGATCAATAAAGATTAAAAAAAAAAGAAAAGACAGCACTCGGGAGGCAGAGACAGGAGATTGCTGAGTTCACAGTGGCTTGCCTGGGCACCATAGTGAGCTCAGGTCCAGCCTGAACTACAAAGCGAACCCCTGTCGCAAAAAAAAAGAAAAGAAAAGAAATTAGCACTACATCCAAACCAAATGAAATGCAGTCACAGGATCTGAGAAATGTTGCCTATGGTAGAACACTGAGAATTCTCAACTTTAAAAAGTATTTGAAACTTTTAATGTAGGATTGAACATAATGCTTAATGCAAATAAAAGTTAGCCATATTTTTTTTTCTATTTGAAAACTGACTTTGGGTATCCCTCTAGGTGACAAAAGCATCTTGTAATTATGGTTGAGAGGATGACTCTGTGTTTTATTATTTCTCCAGTTTTGTGTCATTGTAATTCCCATCACTGCCTCTTTGAGGCATTCAAAGATAATTTAGAGAAAAACTTTCTTTAAAATTGCATCTCAGGGCCAGAGATGTAGCTCAGGGGTGCCATACTGCCTGGCAAGTCCAAGGTTCTGAATTCGACCCCTGGTACCCCCTCCAAAAAGAAAACCCAAATATTGCTAGAGACCCAGGAAACACTGGGTGTTCATGCCTTCTTATCCAAGTGCAGACCTGTGAACCCAACTGCCTCTGCCTTATTCAGAGGCCTTCAGAATCAACATTACATCATGCAGACACTGGCCAGTCAGGCCTTCAAGAGTATGGTCTGGTGGTTTGGGGAACACTGATCAACATTTTGGACACACTTAGACACTATTTCAGTGAGAGGTTCAATAGAAAACACAAACTTCCCATTGCCTGTATAAATTCATATATTGATTCTGATTAGGTCCTGGTCCTATATTTAATCTATAACCACAGAAAGATGAAGATCAGTCTTTACACTTCCAAAATGGTTTCTTCCACTTGGATAGAGGTTGAGTAGGAATAAAAATGGAGTAAAAATTATTTTCACATCTTCCATTTATCAGGGTGTGTTGTAGTCACTTTCTTTTCACTAGGATATAATAAATGACATCCACAATTTTTTTAAAAAGAGATTTATTTTAACTCACAATTGACATTGCTAGCTGGCTCCAAGGCAGGAGGGCAAAGTAGAGGGCACGGCAAGGGGACGCTCCTTAAGGAAGGCCTCCAGGAAGCAAAGTCAACAAAAGAGCCAGGAACTGGGGTGCAATATTATGAGTAACACCTACAGTGGCCCACCTCTTCTAACCAAGCCTCACCTCTTATTCCATTCCCACAATCCATACAATCCATACTTTTGGAAAGCTCTACCTTTGAACCTGTGAGGTTTTGGGGAAACTTCCAGATATAAACAAGGACATTCTTCCCCTGGCTCCCAAATGATTCATGCTCTTTTCTTTATTCAAAATGCATTTAGTTCATCTCTAGGAGTTGCCAAAGTTTTGACCTCAACTAAGTACAGCTTCAGCACTGCTGGAAGGTCCAAGTCCAAAGTCTCCTCTGAGACTTAAGGAAAAGTTTATCTGTGAGCTTCTGCAAAAATAAAAAAGAAAGTTAAACTCTGCTGATATATAGTGGCAAAAAGTAAATGTTGCTTTCCAAAAGGGAGGAATAAAAGGACAGAAACCAATGAGAATAAAGAAAGATCAAAACCCAGCAAGGCAAACGTTAAATCTCAGGGTTTCCTAACACCCAGGTCAAGCCATGGCAATCAGATACGAATAACAGGTGATGTGGGAAGCCCAACTCTACAACTCTGCTTGTGCTTGTAGTCACAGCTTCTCTCATGGCCTGGCTTTGCTCACTTTTTGCACTTTTCCTCAGATATTTCATGTTTCTGGCTTTTCCAAGTTCCTGGGCCTCCACCACACTTTTGGCTTCACTCTCACAGCTTCAGGCACTGCCCTCGCAGTGGTACACTGGTTGGCCTCTCAGGACTTCTGAAATATGGATGGAAGCTCCCCTGACCTACAACTCTTGATTACAAGTCTGAAGAATAAGCTGCACATGGATGATGCCAAGGTCTGCTTCTGGCTCTAGTAGTAGCCAGGTCCTTTTGCATCATGGGTACAAGTGCTTCTGAGTACCTGCAGGACAGAACACTGTCAATGGAATCTCAAGAAGCTAATTTCTTAGGATTCCCTGAAGTTCTCTTCTCAAAGTCCTTTTTTCTACCTTTGATTCTGTGAATGCTAAGTCTTTCAGATTCCTCCTATGCCTGTAAGGAATCAAGAACTTCACTTTTTTTTTTTTAACTATGAATCTTTTCAACAACCAATCTCTCCTCTGCTCCAACTTTATAGGTCCCATCTTGACAGAAGTTTCCATTCTGGTTAAACTCAAAACTTTAAAAATCACTCAGCTCTGGAATGATTTTCACTGTAGACCTGGATAAAAGCCTCCAACAATACTCATGTGACAGCCTGAAATTTGAGCTTTCTTGAAAATTCCGCTGCTGGATTAGTTCAGCACTCCATCTCAGTCTCACTGGCCTGAAGTCCAACGTCAAGAGGATTCCTTCTTCCCAACCAAAAACCCCCAAAGCCTGGTCTTTACTGTCCATATTTTTACTAGCATTCAGATCTTCTGAGCTTGGCTCACAGGTTTCCAGGGTTTTTCCAGCCAGCATCTCCAATTCTTTCTAAACTCCTCTCCTGAACTATATTTCTGAAACATATGGTCTAGTATAGTAACACTGATGCTGTATGCCAGGTACTAAAATCAGTCTTAGTCATTTTCTCATTGCTAAGTCACAACACCTGTGTCTTAGTTATTTTTCTCATTGCTGACAAAATACCCGATACTCGGAAGTTAAGGAAAAGTTTGTTTAGCTCACAATTTGTAGAGGTTTCAATCCCTAGAAAGTAGGCTCCAAAACAGGGTATCATGGCAGAGGGGCATCACAGAGGAAAAGCGGTGGCAGTGTGTTAGGGTCAGTAGTGGGCCACAAAACAGGAAAGTAGTAAAACAGCAAGCAACAGTAGAAGCAGCTTCTTTCTGTCCCTCATTATCACCATCCAGTCTACCTACCTCTTGGGTGGTGCAACCCACATTCAAGGTGAGCACCTTTATTCCAAGTATCACAACCTCCGTCTCAGCATCCTCAACTGCAGTATCACATACCCTAACTGAGCCACCTTCAACTCTCCCCACTGACAACATGAGTCTTTGGGGACATTTAAGTATAAGCAATAACAACATGACAGCACCAATTTAAAAGAAAAGAGGTTTAGCTTGGTGCACAGTTTGCAGAGACTTCCATCCTTAGGCTGCTGGCTCCAAGGTAGAGCAGTATAGTAGTATAAAAGGAAGAGCTTTTAACAACATGGCATCCAGGAAGCATCAAGTCAAGGGAGTAACCAGGAAGGGGAATACAACTTTTTGGGTCACACCCACAGTGACCAAACTCTTCCAACTATCCTCCAAACAGAAAGTCAGCTGTGCCATCCCCATAATATAGTTAGCTTTCAAAAGCTCTACGTGTGAGCAAATGAAGTTTCAGGGAAATATCTAGATACAACCCATAATAAGAGAAGCTCACAATAGAATTCCAGGAACAAGAATTGTTTCCCTTTTAAATACCCTGACAAAGTGGAATTCTGGAATTGTGTGTGTGTGTGTGTGTGTCTGTGTGCATGTGCCTATACATGTGTGTACACATGCACATAAGTGTATTTCTGTGTGTAGATGAGGTACTGATTTTGTTCTCATATAGTCCTATCTTGTTTTCTCTTGATTTCCTGTATCTTGTTTCATAAGATAGATAGATGTACTTTATATTCCTATTATTAAACAGATTCAGCCTTCCTATGTCTTCTCTCACTTTCCATTTATACTCCCTTCCCTTCTATTTCTTTCCCTCTCCCTAGAATTAAATTAACATAAACTTTTGGAAGGTACGTTCTATTTCCAGTTAGGGGTAAATACTGTGCACTGTTCACTATAAAATATTAAATAGAAATGAATGTTAATTCTTCATTTAAATAAATACTTGAAGATGATCAACAGAATAGATTCTATAGAAACTATTTCTTAAAATTTTGTTTATGAATATACAAACTTGGTAGGACAATATGAAAAGTCAATCTATTCTGGAGGACATCAAATTCTATTTCAAACTAACATAAAAATAAGAAAAATACAAGTTGTACAATGTTAAGAGTAAAATTTACCAACTAAAATATTGTTGCTATTCTGATTCAGGCAAATTATATATGGTCAATATATAACACAAATTTACCTCTCAAATTTTTTTTTTTTTTTTGAGACAGGGTCTCACTTTGTAGTTCAGGCTGGCCCTGAGCTCGCTATGTAGCCCAGGCTAGCCTCAAAATCAGCTATCCTTCTGCCTCTCCCTCCCAAGTGCTAGGATTACAGGCATGAGCCACCATGCCTGGCTACCTCTCAAAAAAAAAATTTTTTTTTTTTTTGAGACAGGGTCTCGCTTTGTAGTTCAGGCTGGCTCTGAGCTCACTATGTAGTCCAGGCAAGCTCAGCAATCCTCCTGTCTCTGCCTCCCGAGTGCTGGGATTACAGGCGTGAGCCACCACACCTGGCACTGTGGTATGCGGTATTGATTGCTGGTGGGCATGAGTCTCCACGCCCAGCATTGTATGTGGTTTCCGGGGATCGAACTCAGGACCTTGCGCTTGCGAGGCAGGTGCTGGAACTACTGAGCTAACCCTGCGGCCAACCTCTCAAATTTTAACATGCATGCAAATTATTTAACAGAATGTCTTAAAATGTACATAGACTCAGTAGGTATACACTGAAAGTCAGAGATTTTCCATCTCTAAACTGAGCTTCAATGATGGCAATGCTTATTCAGTATGGAATATATATTTAATATTAAGAGCATGATAAAAAATCCTGATTGCACTATATTTTAAATATTTTGAATATCATCCTTTTCTCTAATCTTTATATTAATAAAAGCTATTACAAGTGCTAGATGCAAATCAGACTCACTATTCAGCTCACAATGACTCTTCCAGTGGTTTTATCAATACTAATGTTATTTCCCATCTACCTCCATATTGATCCAACTAGACAACTGATCTATGATGACAACATAATTCTTTCCTAGACAATAGAGCTTAGTCAAATGAATGATAACCTGTCAAAATAACTCAAGCTTCTACTACTGAGGTCCTTGGTCATAATTTGTTAGCTATTCTGAAATTTTCTAATCTATAAGTTAACTTTGACAACATTCCAGTAAGTTCTTCTCTTAATTTCAATTATTTAAAGTTGACTTCTGTTTATAACCCAATGAATGTAATTTGTCAGAGTAATGATCAAACTGTAATGACATAAACATTCCTATTGAACACTTAAAAATAAGTGCTCCTATGACGCTGTGGTATGGACTAACTGTATGTGACTATATAAATTGAAATAGAAGTAAATCAAAAATCAAATATGTTCAGTTCCACTTTCTCATTGTAAAACACACTTTAACCAGCTAGCTTATAAGTAGGAACTAGTAATAGGGCCTAGGATAGTGTCTTCTGGTTATAAAGAAAGTAACACATACACTGAGCTAATTCAAGTAATATACCTAGTTAACCTTAGAAATGTGAAACATTTTCACAGAAAAAAAATGAATGAGGGGTTAAGAAGCATAACTCTCAAAAACGAATGTTTTGGGCAAAGTAATTGTAGAAAATGTAGAACTTTAAAGCTAAAACTTCACAGTGACCACCTTGAAACCACCAAAGCTAAATGTTTCATTAAAACTAATTGCTCCTTGTTTGCTTTTTACAGTTATTCATCTTCCTCCCTTTGGTCCCACTTGCCTGTTAATCATCTCCCTTCCTCCTAGCTTCCTGACCTCTGACCCCATAAAAGTGTAATCTACCTGTTACCGTGGTAACCAATTAAACTCAGTTAAGGTTTGCCTAGCCCACCTGAAGATGTGTAGGTGATCACTTAAGACTGTGAATATGTCATCTCAATCATTACTTCGACTTGCTGTTATCTACAAAAACTGCCTGGAAACTGAATTATAGAGTCAGTCTTAAATAGACTCCTTTCCTTGTGGCTGACCTTGCTAGCTAGCGATAATTTTTTTTTTTTTTTTTTTTTTTTTTTT
>PVIC010020330.1:0-29645 GCA_004025085.1 Thryonomys swinderianus | reverse complement strand
TTTTTTTTTTTTTTTTTTGCTTTTTGGAGACAGGGTCTTGCTTTGTAGTTCAGGCTGGCCCTGAGCTCACTATGGTGCCCAGGCAAGCCGCCGCGAACTCAGCAATCCTCCCGTCTCTGCCTCCTGAGTGCTGGGATTACAGGCGTGAGCCACCATGCCCAGCATTATATGTGGTAACCGGGGATCGAACTCAGGTCCTTACGCTTACGAGGCAGGCGCCGGAACCACTGAGCTAACCCTCCGGCCCAGAATTTTTTTATTTTGTGATATTAGGGATGGAGCTCACGGCCTCACACAGACCAGGCAAGCTCTCTGCCACGATTGATAGTCCCAGCCTCTTGAGAAAAACATTCAGATGCTAGTTTTCATCCAAAAGTTTCCCCGAAGAAAGGTTATGTGGTCTACTGCTTAAGGCCTGGGAGTCAGCAGCCTGCCAACCCGAGACAGCCCAACCCTAGCAGGCAAGGGTGAGGCATCAAAGAAGCTGAGGGACAGTGGCTCGGTGGCTCTGGCCCCTGAGGAAGCCAGCCCGTCTGAGCGCTGTCTCCAGGGCACCAGCTGTACCAGATAGAGGAAGGCCCGGGAGGACGGCAAAGCCCTGCTCCAAAGGCAGGACCACACACACACACACACACACACACACACACACACACACACGCAAATAGGATAGGATATCCCTGGATACACAATGCAGACACACAAAATTAGGTTCTTTTAAAATTTATTTTATTGGTGCATTTTATATACACATGGTGATCACACCCGACATTGAGAATTTGTACCAGTACCTGACACAACTTAATTCTCATTTTCCCCGTTCCCTGCCCCCCTAGTCTCCCACCCCATATACACATAAACTTTGACTCCTTTTTTTTTTAAATCAGCAAGTTTTTTCTTTCCCTTCTTTACTACCCTCTACCCTTTTCCCTTTGAATATTTTCCTACTATTTCACAATACCAAAATGAGATTTTGAGGTGAGGCAAACCTGGCTTCAAATCTACTCCGAAACTTAACCCGGGAGACTTTGACAAGGCACTTGACTCCCAGGGTGTTCTAGAGAATGAACTTTGCAGGATTTGCAGGACAACTCCACGAGCCCTACCTAACTAATGCAGTGCCTAGGATATATCAGGTGGCCTGTTTGGAATACCGCATGTCAGGGGTGGGGAATCTACAGCACACCATGGGTTGTTTGTATCACCGAAAGCTCTAAAAGGTTGGCCACCACTGCCTCAGGTTTGTACCTGCTCCTGCCTCAGTATCCCAAACGCCTGGGTCTTTGAATAGGTCACGAGATCTTAACTTCACACCAGACTAAGCTACACTGTTGTCTCAGCCATGTGACTCTGCCTGCTCACCTTACAGAACACCTGGCATAGTGCTTAGCTACGTCGGGCACATGGCAAGTGATACGGTGCCACCATCAGCACATTCTTAGTGAGGCTGGAAGGACAGGGTGTTCAGACCTGCAGGGAAGAAGGCCTGCATCTGAGGGACTTGTGGGCAAATAAGGGCTTAACACAATCACGAGTTAGCGATCCCACATCCCCACTGGGAGTCTTACCAGCGACTCCTGTTCAATTCGTTGTTCGGTTCTAGGCAGCCTCAGAAGACCCCTTTCCTGACCCTCGGCCCTGTCATTCCCAGCCAGTCGATAAGCTGCCATCAATAAGGTTGCCAGGCAAAATCTAGGACACACAATTCAATTTGAATTTCAGCTATACAAAGAATGCTCTTTTAGTACGTGTCCTAAATATCGAATAGGGAAAATTTGTCTGTAAAAAACCCCAAACTGTACTGTTTGAAATTCATGTTTAACCACATGTCTTGAATTTGTATTTGCTACAGTTGGCTCCCTGACCACTGATCTCCCATCACAGTGAGAGCTCCCCTCCGTGGAGTAGTTAAGTGGCCATTACCTCAGCTGAGCAAGTCCTCTGCAGCGTCCACTAGCCGGTGGGAGCCTCAGACGGGGGATGCGCGGGCAGCACTGAGGGGAGCAGGGGGGACGGCCTCTTTGGACGTGGGAAGGACCTTCGCGCTGGGTGCCTCACCCAGTGACATCATCATCACCCCTATTTAACATGCATGGAAACTGAAGCACATTCATGTCACGAAGCCACACTGACCTAGAGTTTTGCAAAGCCTAAGAGGAAAGGTCAGCAGAACTGGGTCCCTCTACGGGTCGATGGTGAGCTGCACAGTGTGGGAGAGTCCATACATTCCCCCCCAAAATGCCAGTGCTGGAGAATCCCAAACAATACACCGTGTGCACATTAGAGTGTTCTGGGTATGTGTTTGTCTCCTTCTCGGCCCAGCTCCGCTGCTCCTGCCTCACTCCAGCAGGGGCCCAGGGGGCAAGGGCAGCCTGGTCTACTTGAGAGTCCCAGGAAGAATCTCAGAGAGGGTACCCAGTCACAGAGAGAGTTGTCACCCTCTTTTCTGATCACTACAACCTAAACCACTACTTCCTAGGTTAATTGGGGTGACAATGGCCACATACTCTCTGGCTGTCCTGCTCCCCGTCCTCCAGATCCCAAATACCTGGGGCCTCTGGAAGGCATCAGGAGAGGCCGGGCAGACGCTTCAGTGAGGCAGAGAACTGGGAGAGGCTGGAGCCACTGCGCCCACGGAGGCGAAATTCCTACTTAGACAAATAACATTGCTTTAGCAACACAATTCTGGCATCATCTATGTGGGGTGAGTTCTTAAAGGCCAGGAGGGGAGAGATCAGGGCATGGACAGGCTCGGGGTCAAGGGCAAGGCAAATGTACCCAGGGCCAAGCTGAACACATCTTAGACACTGGCACACAGAAGCAGCACTCTATGGCCGCCCCTTCCGCTCATCCGCCCCAGTGCGGGGCTGCTTGGTCCCAGCCCTCCGGCCACCTGGCACACACGCTCCTCCATCGGGACGTCCATCCTTGCCCTCCCTCTCCCCACATGTTCGCTCAGCTCCTGCCTCCCTTCCGGTGCCCTCTTCGTGAGGCCAGGCCTTCCCGTTCCCTTGTGTCCCGGAGCTGTCCCTACCCTGCACTCTTATCACCTGGCCCGAACCCTTTCCTCTTTTCACAGCATCTCAGAAACTGGATCCACCTTGTTTGCTCACTGATCACATTCCCGGTCTGCAGAATGTCACCGGGCACAACGGATGCTCAGTAAACACGTGTCATATTGAACTCGTCGAACTGAATTCGGAAGGACCTTGGTAATCTGGTTGTTTTTAAGCAGCGGCGCTTTTGGAGTTTCCTGTTGGGACACGCCGGCCAGGATCCCTCCCCTAGACCTCCTGAGGCAGCTGGTGAAGCTTCCGCTGCTTCTGATCCTAAAACCCTTCTCCGGTGCAGCCCCACGCCCTGTCCGAGGTCACAGGGAAGTGAGCTGAGCCAGAAGTCGTGTGGTTCTCTCCAGCTGCAGCTCTTTCTAGCTCTATAGGCAGAGGCGGGGACGCCTCCTGGTCCAGGGTGGGGAACTACGAGCCCAAAATACCAGTCACGGAGCTGCAGCCTGGAGCTGTCGTTCTCAGTCTGGTTTCCCCACCCTGGTCCTACAGCTCCATAGTTGGAGCTCAGTCACCCTTCCTTCTTTTTCACTGTCATAATCTCGGTGTCCAGGCCGGCCTGGCACCTGCACCAGGTTTGTATTCATCTCCTCTCGCCAGTGAGACCCAGAAGGAGCAGGGCTGGAAAACGGAGAACAGCAGGATGTTCCTCCCTCTTCCACAAGGCCCTGAATTTTGAGCAGTGCTCTGTGATGTTGTTCTGTGGACTGAGCTAGTCTCATGACTATTGAGTCCTTTTTTCTCTCTCTCTCTCTCCCTCCCTCCCTCCCTCTGTCTCTCTCTCTCTCTCTCTCTCCCTCCCTCCCTCCCTCTCTCTCTCTCTCTGCTATTTTGATACAGGGTCTCACTATATAGATCAGACTGGCCTTGATCCTCCAGTGATCCTCCTGCCTCAGCCTCCCAAGTACCGGAATGACAGACCCGTGGCAACTGCACCTGGCTGTGGGTCTGTTTCTAACTGTAAAATAGAGTGGACATGAGCATTCCTCCTGATGATGTTCCTCAGAAAGTTCCTTGTTAACCGCAGCTCACCATTCCAACCTGCCACACGGTCTCCAGCCTACTTAAGTGCCCTCTACTCAAGGACACAGTCCAGCTCCTTGCCCGAAACCCAGGCTTCTTCCTCCTTGGCCCCAGCCCCCAGCCCCTCCCCACACCTACTGCCACTCCTCTGCCTACACCCTTCACTGCAGCCACAGAGTTAGTCACCACCGTTAATCTCACAGCATTTCACACCTCAGCACAGACGGTTCCCTCTGCTCAGAAGGCCTCCGCCCAGGCAGTTCCTCCTCAGCAGCCCCTGCGGACCCTGCGGCCTCTGGGCTGAGGCGCGCTGGCAGAAGTGCTGAACCTCTGTCACTTAGTTCCTCTTCTGCAACATGGAGAGGCTAACAGGATCGCCTCCCAGGGCTTCATGAGAATGAGTCAGTCAGGCTCTGCCAGGCGTGTGGGGAGAGACTTGGGAAATGACGGCGACCCCAACACTCCCCGGAACATCAGGACCCACACAAGGATCGAAAAACAGCAAGGGCAGTGGCAAGGGAACCCCCACACACGAACGTGTCCTCGGGCGAGGGGCCGGGTCAGAGCAGGTGAGAGGGGCTGGGGGAGGAGAGGCTGAGGCTGCGTGGGGGCCTTACCCCTCCCCGTACCAGGCCTGACTGCTCCACCCGCGGGGCCCTGGCCCCCAGCTCTCCCGGCCCCTCCCTCATTCCCACGGCGGTGCCTTCACAAGCACGGTCATCGCTCCCTCTCATTCCTCATTTCAGGCCAGCACCATCTCACAGGATACTGGCTAAGGGCTGTGGAGTCGGGCCATGAGCCTGGCGTGGTGCTCGGTGTGCTGAGGACACACGGTAAGTGGACACCTTACCCTGTCACATCGCAGTTGCCATGAGAACCGTGGCTTCGGAGTCAGACTGCCCTGGGGTCCAGTCCCTGCACCGCCACCCTCTAGGTGTGTAACCTTGACAAATTGCTCAACCTCTCTGGGCTCCTGCTTCTTCCTCCTCTCTCAGTGCAGATGAGAGTGATAACTCCTACCTCACTGAGCTGACAGGAACAGCGGCCATCACAGCTTTAAAGCACTTAGCATAATGCTTACAAGATAGCAGGCACTAGGCAAGTGTTAGCCCGTTATAATTAGCTGTTTCCCTATTTGGGGGATGAGGAAATAGTAGTGACTGCACTGAGGTCACCTAGTTGGGAAGGGACAGAGCCAGGATTCCACCCCTGGGCCATTTGCCGCCAAAGTCAGGGTCCTCTTGATTTTTCCCTGTTGCCCCTGTCTTTATTACCTTCATTCCCGACATTTTAGCCAGAAGAACAATGTTTTAATGGCCTACCTATAATGACAGTAGGTTAAAACATCTCAGTTGTATGTAAAGCCATGTGCTCATGATAAATCACTGATCAAGATGCAAGAGAGCTAGCTCATTATCTAAAAACTGCAAGGAAGTGTCGACTCTGCCTTTCCTGTATGGTGTGTAACAGTCAACTCACACTCACTGCACAGCTGAGAGAGGAATTGTGTCTTAGTGAAAGTGTTTCAGCTACTAAATACAGCAACAGTGACAAAACATCACTGTTTGGCAGCCGCAAGGAGACAGTAGGCTCAGGCCTTGCCTCTCAGGGCTCCTCACGCTGATCTTGTCCTGACAGAAAGACACTGCACCCCTGTTGAGGGCCCTTGATCCATCACCCATGAGGTCTGGAGACTCCGTTACGCTCCAGGATCAGGAAACCCAACCAGAAAAATGACCTGGTTTCATCAACAAAAACATGTCACAGTGAGGAAAAAAGGGACCTATTTAGAAAAGACTTAAGGGATATCAATCATTAGCAATGTATGGACTTTATCTGGACCCTGGATGTTTTTTAAAAATTGCTTTAGAAATAAGAAAACTCGGGGCCGGAGGGTTAGCTCAGTGGTTCCGGCACCTGCCTTGCAAGCGCAAGGTCCTGAGTTCGATCCCCAGTAACCACATATAATGCTGGGCGTGGAGACTCACGCCCACCAGCAATCAATACCACATACCACAGTGCCGGGAGTGGTGGCTCACGCCTGTAATCCCAGCACTGGGGAGGCAGGGACAGGAGAATTGCTGAGTTCACGGTGGCTTGCCTGGGCACCATAGTGAGCTCAGGGCCAGCCTGAACTACAAAGCCAGACCCTGTCGCAAAAACAAACAAACAAACAAACAAAAAAGAAATAAGAAAACTGAAAAATTGAAACTGATATTAACAAATTATTGTTCTTTTTTGGGTAATAAGAATACTATGACCTTTTTAAAAAGTCTTCTTCTCTTAGGAATATATACTGAAATGCTGGGCATGGTGGCTCATGCCTGAAATCCTAGCACTTGGGAGGCAGAGGCGGGAGGATTGCTGAGTTCAAGACTTGCCTGGGCTAGGTAGTGAGTACAGGGCCAGCCAGAATTACAAAGTGAGATCTTGTCTCAAAAAAAAAAAAAGAATACATACAATATGTAGAGACAAAATAGCATGGTACCTGAGATTTGCTTCAAAAGAACCCTAAAGCCAGGCATAGTAGTGTACGCCTGTAATTCTAGCTGCTCAGGAGGCTGAGGCAGGAGGATCACAAGTATGAGCTCAGCCTAGGCAACACAGCAAAACTCTGTCTCAAAACTTTAAAAATAAAAAGTGGTCAGGCATGGTGCTACACACCTATAACTCCAGTACCCTGGGAAGCTGAGGAGTAAGATCACAATTTCAAGCCCAGCCGGGGTAATTTGGTGACTTAGTGAGTTGCTCACTCAAAATAAAAAATAAAAAGAACTGGAACCGTAGTATAGTGCAAAGGCCCTGGGTTCGATTCTCAGTACCACAAAACAAAAGCAAACAGCTAGGTGTGTAGCTTGGTGGCAACGCACTCCTGGGTTTAATCCATAGTACTGAAAAAGGGAAAGGAAAAGAGTGTGTGATTGGGAGCTGTATATAAAATGTACCAGTAAAGAATTTTTTAAAACAAGAAAAGGAAAGAGGAGAAGAGAGAGGTGGGGGAGGGAGGAAAGGAGGGAGGGAGGGAGGGAGAGAAAAGGGGAAAGAGAGACATCAGAGGTGGGCCGGAGATTTAGTTCAGTGGCACTGTGCCTGCCTCGCAAGCATAAGGTCCTGAATTTGATTTCAGATATAAAAAAAAAAAGCTGCTGGCTGTGAATTGGTGACCACTGAAGTGGGCTGACAGCCCCAGGCCATGGGGTTATTACATTATTCTCTTCACTGTCTTTTATGTGTGAGATTTTCCATAATAAAAAGAGAAAATGTTGAATCATGCAAAGTCAGACCTCGGTCCAGTTGCTGCTCCCCAGGGAGCCCAGTTCCCCGCTGCCGCTGGGGGCTGCACTTGACTGGTTTCCCGCCACTGAATCACCAAAGCATCCTTTGAGCAGAGGACTTGGATTGTGCCCATTTTGGAGGTCAGGAAGTGATGGTTGAAAAGGGTTCATTAACTTGCCCAAAGTCACAGATGGCAGGTGGATGAGCTGGGAATTGAATCAGACTTTCTGTGCCACCTCAGGCTGCTTCTCCACATGAGAAGCTCAGCAGCCGCCCAGGCCCTCCCGGATCTTGCCGCATCCCAGCCTTGCCCTCTGGGAGGCCAGAGAGGACCGCTGAGGGTGGGAACCGTGGGAACACGCCAGCAGGACCCCACCTCGAGAGTCAGGGTGTGTGAGGAGGGCGCTCCTCAGTCGATGACCCATGAACTGGGCAGGGGCCTGGGCTTGACATGGGGGTGGAGTGTGCCAGGCTGGGGCACTGAACGCTTCCTCCTGGCTGGGCCGCAGGAGCGGCCTTACCACTGCCCCCACAGACCCGTTCCCTGAGTGCTGGGGAGCAGCTGCAGGCATGTAGGGAGGCTCCGGCTGGCGCCC
Source organism: Thryonomys swinderianus (assembly GCA_004025085.1). Lineage (NCBI taxonomy): Eukaryota > Metazoa > Chordata > Mammalia > Rodentia > Thryonomyidae > Thryonomys > Thryonomys swinderianus. The sequence continues at coordinate 21,688 of PVIC010020330.1, read as the reverse complement.
CTCAGGCCTCTTCCCAGTAAGTTTCCAGCTACCCACAAGTACATACACAGGCATAGAGTTTGGCCTCCTTGATCTGTGGGAGATTGTAACCTAAAAGATTTAAGGATTAAAATCTTTAAGTACTCTGAGCTCTGGAGCACCCCAGGATTTGTCCGGCACCATCTCAGTACAGGTTTTTCTCCATTCTCTCTCTATCCTATGTCTCACCTCCTCACTACTTGTGTGCATGTCTCCAAGGATTTACTAGATGGCAGGCACGGTACCTGGTCCCGAGGAAGCAAAGATACATAAACATGGCCCTGTTTCTCTCAGGTTTCTTGCAAGCTAGTAGGGAAACAGACGTGTCAACAGAGAAGCAGGAGGGTGAAAGAGCAGACCTGCCTCACACTCCCTTTCCCTGGGGGCCTCCTGGGGCTTAGCTGTACGCCCGCGTCCCATCCCTCCCTGTCTTCAGTTTTGTCTGGACAGATCTTACTGCGCATGCGTCGTGGGCCCTCTCGTTCTGGGGTCCCCACAACGACTTCTGGTGGATTTTCCCTTCAAAGTGTGGCACATTTGTGTCCCCAGCTACTTGGGAGGCTGAGCCTGGGTGATCCCTTGGACCTAGAAATTCAAGAGCAGCCTGGACAACAAGACAGTGAGACCCCATAGCAAAGAAGAGAAGAGAGTGAGGCAAAGTGCGATCTGTATCAGCTAGGTTTAGTAGAAAAGGATATAATAAGAGACACAAATGTGAGTCATGTATGTAATTTAAATTGTTGTAATAGCCACATTATGGAAAGTAAAAAAACCAGGTAAAATCAATTTTAGTAATATATTTTATTTAAAGTAATGTACCTAAAATATTACACCTTCAACAAGCAATCAATATAAAAAATTAGGAATAAAGTGTTTCTTATTTGATTTTCATATCTTTGAACCCTAGTGTATATTTTACATTAATAGCATCTCAATTTGGACTAGCTACATATTAAGTGTTCCATAGCCAAGTGTCCCATGGCTTTTATATTGAATAGTGTAGATCTACATTAGCCTACTATTTGGTCTGTTTTACTTTGTATTGGAACAAGAAACTCAATTCTAAGAAATAAGTTCCATCTCCCTGGGATATTTTGCCCAGTAGGCTGGCTGTGGCCTCCAGTCCCTGCCCAGAACCCTAGTCTGGGAGCCAGACAGGAAAATGGGTTGAGGTCTCAGCCAACTAACCAATAAGAGGTCCAGTAACCTTAAAGGCTTGGTCTATTAACCAATCAGAGAGCCGAGGGGCTGGGGGCTGCAGAGATCAAGGGTGCCTCTGCCTGTGAGCTCCCAATACCACAGCCTAGCTGTACTGTTTGCTTCCTTCTGGAAGCCTGTCCAGCCCTTCCTTCCAAAGTGCTACCCTTCCAAATGCTTCTGCTGCGAAATTCAGTGAACAAAGAGGCAGCATGACATAGAGAGGAGACCAGAAACATCTTTTATTTTAACCATGGATTTCTCAGAGTTTGAAGGCCTAGTAACCTCTTTGTATTTCTCTACCTTCTTTCTTTTCTTTTTTTCCTCTTCCTCTCCCCAAATGCTTTCTGGGATCAAACCCAAGGCCTGAGACATCGTGTACAGCTTTCTTTTAAAATTCTTAATGTTATGAGCACATATTACTTATGTGATAAGAAAAGGTCTTCAGAGTTGTGTTAAGGTGCCAGCTCCCCAGAGGGCTTTCTGGGGCTCCATTACTGTCTTCTGTTTTGCTCAAGTCTGACAAGGGCCTCTTACCTCCTCTGCATCTTAAGAGTGGAGTCTGTTCTCAGTATCCCTATAGGCCTGGCACCCAGCAGGGCTCACACTATGAGCTGGGTGACCAAGGTCAACTACAGCCTGACGCTCCAACTGGATGCCACAAGGGTCAGGTAAAACTGACACATAGGGCCAAGGATTTAGCTCAAGTGGTACTATGCCTACCTTGCAAGCACAAAGGCCCCAGTTTGATCCCTTCTACGGCAAAAGAAGAAAGAAAGAAAAAAAACTCAGCTCAAATTTTTTTCTAGTACTGGGAATCAAACTCCAGACCTTGAGCTTGCCAGAATGTCCCCTTTTCTTGCTGACCCAGTCAAGCTAGTCCTCTTCCCTAAGGTCTAAAATCACAAAGCGCCCAAGCCAGAGGACACGGAGAGGTCACTGTCCAGGTCCTGGCACACTCCTCTCTGTTCCTCCCCTTCCTGCCTCTGTGTTGGTTACACGCTTCATCCACCTGGATCCAACCTTGTGCTCTAAGTTCCCTTTAGACACAGCCCCAGGTCATCTTGCCCTCATTTCTGGCCTCGGTCCCTGCTGTGGGGCACAGTTTACCTTTCTGAACTCTGTGTAAAGTAGGGTGACAGAGCCTTTGGTACAACGTCTGGCTGGGTGTGAGCATACAGGTGGAGGAGCCCACAGATAGCTGCAGGATCTTGGCTGTGGCTTGGTATGGGAAATGGAACCCTGAGCTGGCTCGTGTCCTGGCTTGTCTCCAGAGCACGTCTAAAATCTGTCCAAACCTGTCTCAAGCCAGCGACCACCAGCTGTTCTGCAGAAAGGTCTTTATTTGAAAATGTCCAGATCAAACATTTGTAACAGGCCCTTAGACATCTCCCAGACCTCACCATCCCAGCACTGCAGGGTACAGACTTCACAGAAACTGGCTACTCAGACACCACTGAAATATTTACAAGGCTCCTGGCTCGAGAAGCAAAGCCTCCAGCTCAGTAGAAAGGGAAGAGAAACGCTACTTGTTCAGTATTACAATACATCCTGTCCAGCTGTGTGGCAGCCTCCTGGCTCAGGAAAGGGCCCGCCAGTAACCCCACTTAACTAGCCATGACCCTAACTGAGTACCCGCGACTGCTGCTGGTTAAGAGCTGTGTCCCGGCATCTGACTACAGGGACTGGGGAACTGGCTTCCACCCACTGCAGCTGTGGATGGCCTTGGGCAAGTTTCTTAACCTCTGAAAAGCTGTTTCCTATCTGGTAAGCAGATGTACAACTGTTGTGAGGAACACAGGGACAGTCCACACGGCATTTCGCACAGTGCCTGCCTAGCCTATGTGAAGCGCTCAAAAAATGTTCACTGTTATTATTACTCTGGCCCCAGTTTCACCGTGTGGCTGGAGAGGAAAGGGGCATGGGGTGGAACCCAGGTTACTTACTACCAACGACAACACTCCAAGATCAGTGGCTTCCTCTGCCTTCCCCATGTCCAGTTACCCAGGCGTCCAACTTCCAAATTTCTCCTCTCTTCTTATCTTCCACTGCCCGCAGTTTTTCACTAAATCTTGCCTACTTCCCCCCTTAAATGATTCATGAATACATGAATTTTGTCCGCTTCCCTGCCCAATCCAAGCCCAGGACCCAGGCCGTGGTCACCTCTTCCCCGAAGGGATCCGTGATGCACTGTTTCTCCTCTGACCTGCAGCCAGAGGGGCCTCGGACAGTGGCACATCTTCCAGGGTCACCTCTCCCCTCCATCCCTCCCCTAGAGCCCCCCAAAGCTTCCTCGAGTCCTGCTCTCATCTTCTTCCCTCCCACATCCAGGCCCAGAGCCCTTCAGGAATCCAGGGGCCCTTTCCTGAGTGCAACCCACCCTCTAACTTACTACCCGTCGTTGTCCCTAGGGTAGCGGGGCCTTCTTCAGGAGAGGTAGTGTGTGACCAGGAAGTCGTACGCGGCTCTACGTCCCCCTCCATACTGCCAGCTCCAGGAAGGCACCGAGGGGGTCTGTTGCCCACATCTGCTCTCCCAGCACCCTGCATGGTGCTCAGGCCTTCTATAACCAAGAAAACCTTGGGTTGGATGAATGAGAGCTGGTCCCCACCCTAGCACGCGAACAGTGACTGACCACACTGCTGGCCAAGCTGCACTGGGAAAAGACCTTGTCAAGCGGATTCAGCACCTCCCATGGGCACAGGAGGAAGTGCTGAGTGACTGGTCACTCCTGGAGCCCCAGTCCAGCCTTCCACAGCTGAGCAGTGCTTCTTGAGCTGTGAGTGGCCTTTGTGGTTGAGGTCACTCATCAGACCTGGCAGCCGAGGGCTCCAGGCCCTCTGGCCTCTGTGGCTGTCTACTGTCCCCAGGCCTCTTTTTCCACCTTTCCCTCCTTAACCCAAAACCACACTTTTTTATAAAATTTTTTTTTTGAGACAGGGTCTCTCTTTGCAGTTCAGGCTGGCCCTGGGCTCAGTATGTAGCCCAGGCAAACCTGGAACTCAGCAATCCCCCTGTCTCTGCCTCCCAAGTGCTGGGATTACAGGTGTGAGCCACCACGCCCAGCACAGCACTGTGGTGTGTGGTACTGAGTGCTGTTGGGCATGAGTCACCAGGCCCAGTATTGTTGTATGTGGTTACCAGGGATTGAACCAGGGATCTTGTGCTTGCAAGGCAGGCGCCAGAACCAATGAGCTAAATCTCCAGTCCATAATCATCAATCTTATATCATCATAATAGTATATGATTGTGTCTGAAAGATTTGGGGGGGACCAATGGCTCTCTCTCTCTGCTACCTCTGCATTCTAGAATAGTATGGTTCTTTGCAGTAGACAGTACAAGTTGTTGCTGGTTTTAAACTTTAAAGCAATGGAGACGTTGAGACACACAGTAGGTTAATTGAGCTGTGGTTGGATGGATGGGTATTCCAACTACTTTGTCTCCCCCGTGCCTGGAACAGCGCTAGAGTGTGATGAGTTCTCTATAATAACAGCTCTGGTTTGTCCTTTGTGCCAGGCACGGCGCTGAATCCTGTCCACAGGTCATCTCACTGGGTCCTCACAATCCAAGACAGGGGCTAATAGTCCCCCTAAGGATTACCCTCCCAGGAAAGGGTTTCTGTCTGATATGGTCTCCACTTTATATATATCAATGCTTGATATAGGCCCTTGAAGAATATTCATAAGCTAAGTGAAATCATTAATTTAGAAATGAGGAAATTGAAGTCCAGGATGATTTAATACTTGTTTACAGTCACTCATATAGGAGGTGAAAAAAACCGAATTAGCACCTGGATTGATTTTAGTGCAAAGCCTTGATTCTTCACTACTGAACACTAGAGGTTCAAAGGGTAGGCGGGGACTGGAAAGACCGAGGTACACTCCGTACCTCTAAGGACCTCTCCACCTGGCAGACAAGCAGAAAGGCACACAGAGCAGCACAGGTGATGGTAACCGAAGCTGTGACCCACCCAGGAACTGGGCAGGGCACACCGAGACCCGAAGAACCAATGACTTCTCAGGGCCTCTCACAAGCAAGCAGCTAAGCCTGGACTAGAACATCATGTTTCCGGAAAGCTGGGTTTTTCCATTCTACTCTGCAAGGAACCCGAGCCAGGCTTATGAAGGAGTAAACTAGCACAGCTGGAGCACAGGGAGCACCCTGCAGGGAGTGAGGATCCTGGAGACCACCTTCGTGTGTTCAGTCTCCGTGCCCGCCTTCCAGCCAAGCTCAGTCCTGGGGGGCACAAAGAAAGAGGAGGGATGGGGTACAGTTCCACACCTTCCCAGCAATCCCTGCAACTGACACTTGCCAAAGTCTGGGCTTCGTGACCTCTGTATGGGAATGACATGTGGGGAGTCTCAGTGTGTCCTGGAGTAAGGAGGGAAAACAGCAATAGAAACCCCAGTAAAAGGAGGCTAGGCCCCCGGCTATGGCTCATCAGAACAAGAGAGTCAGAGTCAGTTGTTTGATGTAGAGCTGCTGAAGGCGGGGAGAGGAGAAAGAGCCTGTACAAGAAAAGCAGAGAGGTATGGGCCAGAGATTCAGTGGTTCTGGTGCCTGCCTAGCAATCGCAAGGTCCTGAGTTCAATCCCATATGTGTATGTGTATGTAATCACACACAACAATACCAGGCATGGTGACCCACGCCCACCAGCAATCAGTACCATGCACCACAATGCTGGGCGCGGTGGCTCATGCCTGTAATCCCAGCACTCAGAGGCAGAAGCAGGAGGATTGCTGAGTTCGAGGCTTGCCTGGGCTACATAGTGAGCTCAGGCCCAGCCTGAACTACAAAGTGAGACCCTGTCTCAAAAAACAAACAAACAAAAACCCAAAGAGGTAAGGCCGGGAGCTGGAGGGAATGACAGGCTTTGGGCTTGTCGGTGACGGCCACGTCAGTACAACCAGGAGAGTCATCAGTCAGAGCAGCCTGAGGTTTGAGCTGGCCTGGACTGCCCACCTCTGTGGCCACTCTAAGAAACTGCCCACAGTGTGCAAGCTGGGCACTGCCCCTTCTCTACCTCCTCACCATGATTTTCTCTTCACGAGCAGGTGGCAGAGAGCAGCACAGGGTTGGTGTGTGGTCTTCGCACAGGTGGGGCTGCTGATTGTGCCGCCTGAAGTCCAAGAACCCTGTAACTCCTGCGTGTCCTCAGCCTCAGTGGAGGCCCAGAGCTGAGCCCCAGGCATTTTTCACCTCTTCCCGCAGCATGTCCTGGAACTGGTTAATCTCTCTACCTCTTATGCTTCCACGTCTGTAAACTGAGAAGCGGCCTCTGTCCACACATTCCCTCCCTGGCCTGGCCCCAGAGGAAGCTGGCTGGCAACTCGAGCAGAACCAGAGATGGGCTGGGCCTCCATGGTGTGGGCCTGAAAAGAGGAGAGAGGAAATGGCTGGGACCCGTGACTCCTCCGCACCCAGGAGCGTCCTGGAAATATTGACATTTGGTCTTCCACCTCCTCCCCCGCCGCCCCCCCTGGGCTGTCAAAGACGGTGACAGGAGATTCCAGAGGAAGAAAAGAATTTGGCTGTCTCCTGCTTAGGCTCGGGGAAGGAGGGACAGGGCACACTGGCCACCTACCGAGTACAGTAGCGCCTCTTGGGGTTGTGCAGGAGGAGCCTCTGGCTAGAACTATTCTGGGCTCCGGGAAGCACTAATCCACTGCCCACTGACAGCACCCGATGTCCCCATCACCCTGAACTCAGCCTTTCCCACGTGAGCACAAGAGCTTCCCACACAGTGTTTTGAGACAGGGTCTCACTAAGTTGCCCCAAGCTATCTACTTCTCACCATCTTCTCTGTCCCAGGATCACTAAGAGCACGTGTAAGACAACCGAGCGAAGGGCTGTACAAATCCTAACTCCCTCACTGCTCATGGCCTTTGGTGTACAGGGGAGGAAACCGAGCCACAGAAAACTCAAGCACCTTGTCCCAGGGTGGGACTTGGACCCAGAGAGGCAGCTCTGAGCCTGGACTCAGCGCTTCCAACCCACGAGCTTTAAGAAAGTCTGCAGGCTTCCCCTCCGGAGTTCAGTCCGTCCTTCCAACCCCGCCCACGGGCTGCTCTCAGGGGAAAACTTCTTCCTTATTTAAGAAAAGACCGTAACAGCAAAAATTACAATGGTTGTTTCATGTCATGTCATTACTCTGCTCAAGAAACATTCAAAATTCTTCCTACTTCCCAAATTCATGCAAATACAATCTCCAGGCTGGGGGTTCAAGGATGGGACCCCACAGCTTCCCAGCTCCTCTGGGGAACACGTCACGCTCTCAGCTCCCAGAAGGCACTTGTTCCTCTGTCTATCCCTACGCCTCCAGCACTGGCCACGCCCTCCTGCCCAGGGACAGGCAGGGCTGGAGCCTGAGCGGACTGTCCTCTTTGAAGAAAGGCTGCGCCTGGCTCCCTTTAACCACCAAAGCTCCTGCCAGAGTGTGCCGTGCAGAGACAGCAGGATAAGCACGACAAGTGAATGAAGGGCCTCCTGGAAAACTGTGGAGCTGAACTTCTTGATGAGGGTGAAAACTAATTGTTGCATTAAATAACATCTGTGGAACCCTTAAAACTAACACTTAGCAGCTAACAGCCAGTCGCACTGTGTGTTGGGCACCGCACGAAGCGCTTGGAGTATGCGACCACGCAGTCCTCGTTACAGGTTGCTGGAGACCGTGCTATCACTCTCCTCCTCTTCACGGGTGACAGGACTGAGGCTGTGCGCAGGGACTCACTTGTCATACAGCCCTCAAGCGGAGGAGCAAGGATCTGTCTCTGCGGCCTATGCTTTGACTGCTTCTCCAGGTTCCCCATCTCCGGGTGCCAGAGGGATGTTCCACAATATTCCAGCTTGTCAGTGTCACTTGCACTGACAGTGTCAAAGCGTCTGAGGAATTAAGGATTCTGCATAATGTGCTTTTCTCAGGTAAACATTTATTAACATACTAGATCACTGCCAAGAACTGTTTTTAACCCACAGATACAGACCAATGACAAATGCCCTAAAATTACCTCCTCGTGTAGTTGACAGTCTAGTGAGAGATGGAGAGAAAGAGAAAACACGAGAGAGAAAGGTTACAAAAAAGTGAGTCGGAAATGACAGCTGCTGTTGAAAAATGAAACTCAGCAGAAAAAGACTGTTGGATGTGCTAGTGGAGGCATGTGGGGCCTCACCGCCATGCCCCAGAGGAGGAGGGCCTCCTGTCAAGGCTGTGTCTGGGCAGGGCCGTGAACGCAGGGAGAAAATGAGCTGTGCCGTGTTCCAAGCTGAAGACCAAGCCCTGAGCTAAGCAAGGAGCGGCCAAGATGTCTGCATGGCTTCAGTCCATGCGTGAGGAGGAAAGGAGCAGGTGGGATTCACCAACATGAGAATGCCCAAGCCGACAGAAAGTCAGGCTCCACCTGACGCCACCTACTGGGGAAATGGTAATAGCCACAGTTTATTGTGTTCCACATGCCCAGCACGGTACTCAGTGCTCCCAGCACGGAAACTGCTACCACAGGCTCCTTAGCATCTGGTGTGGAGACAAACATTCCAATGCCGTGGAACAGGTGCACATCCAGGTGCTGTGAAACTACAGGACAGGGGCATCTAACCTCAACTCGGAGCCAGTAAGGAAGGCTTCCTGGAGGAGGCGGTCCCGGTTTAAATGTGCCTGTGGGGATGAGTTACAGAATGGAGGATGGAAGCAAGAAGAGTGGGAAACAGACCTCCGTAGCTCCCTGGTCATTCATTTCCAGGCTTTCTCACTGGTCTTTAGGTAGGTCTCGCTGGGAGATGACATGGGAGTACGTACACACACACACACACACACACACACACACTGCACATGGCTGGCCCGGGTTTTGGTTTCTCGTTCCACTCTTGGGGGCTCAGACCCTTGCTGTTAGTCCACACACGAAGGCCTCACCCCGGGGCAGCCCGAGACATCGCAGGAGGAGACTCCTCCGTTAATATCAGCTCATGCACTGGCAGCACTTCCGGTCTTCGAGGCGCTTTCGCCACTGCAGCCTCCACGGTTTGCAGCAAACCTGGGAGGACTGAGCTCTACTCGTCGCCTCCTTTTCGTGGGAGATACTACAGCTCAGAGAGGTTGAGGGACTGGCCAAGGTCACAGAGCCAGCAGAAGACTACTCTGGGACTGGAGCCCAGTTGTGAGATGGCGAATGTCACCGTGACTCTGCAGCAGCTGTAGAAACAGTAATGACGGAGTCCCAGGGAAAATGCTGGGGAAGAAGGTGGACTGGCTGGGGTGGGTGGAAATGGGGGGCGGAGACTGAGCGTGAGGAGAGCCGCCATGGAGAGGCTCTGAGACAGAACCAGAGTCTCAGAAAGACCTGGAGTCTTTCTGCGTTAAATGTCCAAATAGGGCTGCAAAAGAATGAAACTATCCCCCCCCCACTCATGTTTCTGTGAAACAAGGGACAGCGGGACTTAATGCTTCTTTTTCCCAGATGAGAAAAGGAGCCCTGCCCAAGGCCCATAGGAACTCAGGCCCGAGGGCCTGTCAGCCGCCATGCAGACGAGACGTCAGGGCTTTCCCACTCTGCCGGGGATGATGAAAGAGATGACGAGCAGCGAGCAGCAAACAGGGCTTGAAGACAAGAATGAAGGCCGCACTCAAACGTGGAGGGGAAACAAGGCAGAGGCGTGGCCGGAGCCTGCCCGCAGCCAGCCGCAGCCGAGACGGTGGCGAGATGAGGCCCTGACACCCAGCTCCAGTTACAGGCAGGCTGTGGGCGGCAGCGTCAGCTGGTCGGATGTCACGGAGTCCCCAAGCCTCCTCCTCCTTCCCCGGGGACCCGTCCACCTGAACGGCCCGCAGCACTGGGCGCCATCCCTGGGGAGGGCTGTGGCGCGGCGCTCAGAGCGGAGCGAGCATTGGCGCGCTCCCTCCCGGGCTTGCGAGCTTTTGAGCGAACGCGCAGCCTCCTCCTCAGTCGGCTCTGCCCGCGCCCCGCTCCCCCCGCGCGCGCATGGTACGCGCCGGTCCGCCCGGCCCGGCTGCAGTGGATGTTGCTAGAACCCACGCGGAGGAAGCAGTAGACGCAGGCAGGCTGCGGTGACCCAGGCGGCCTCCCCTGCCTCAGGGACCCCTTCTCCGAGAGACGGCGTCATGACCCAAGGAAAGGTACGGGCATCTCCCCGCCTGCACCACCCTGCATCCTCTGGCTCCCTCCTTCTCAGACCGCGCAGAGCATCCTCCCCGAGCTCTGGAGCAAAGGTCCTCTGTGGTCCTTGCTGAAGTCAGGCCCTCCCCCCATCCCCTCCCCTCTCTCCCTTCCAAGCTTTGGCGTCACAAGACTCTCTCCAGGTGCGCAGACCCTCAGAAGGAGCCAGTCTGGTGTGCAATGTCTGTCTGTGTGTGTGTGTGTGTGTGTGTGGTGGGCAGCACCGATGGGCATTCCTCCGGTCCGGACCCGGTGTTGTGGGACCATCCCTCACACCCTCTGCAATATGCGGCTCGCTGTCATTATTCCACATCTGGATAGCTGAATACATGGCCTAGGGTTGGGGGTTGCTATGGCAACCCTGCTTCGGGATGCTCAGATTTTTGTTTTGCTTTTGACAAGGCATGGAGCTGGATAAAAACAAATTTTCTCCCCCCCCCGCCCCAGTTTTAGGCTTAAATTGAAAAGGTGGGGGGTGTGCAGACTTGGCAGGCCCAGCAAGGTTATGTAACATCAACAGCCTGTGGAATTATACAACCACTAGGGCCCAGGGAAAAGAAGGAGGGTCCTCTGGTGCTCTCTGGGGAGTGTTAAATATTGGGCAGAGGAGACAGGAGAAGGCCTTCCTCACATACCCCTCCTGCCCTCCAAGAGGAGTGTCAGAGCTGATGACACCCCTGCTGGGCCTCAGGTCCTCCTCTCCCTGTTTTTAAGCTCTTTAGGCCTCAAAATGATGTCATTGGGTGATACCACTTCCTGTCATTGGCCCAAAAAGTCAGTTGAAAGTGTGGGATGTGTCTGGGGCCCAGCTAGGGTCCGGGAGGTTCTGGAGGGCTTCATGGCGGGTTGGAGCTGAGGTGAGTTTTCCACTGGTCTGTGCTGAAGAAGGGCATCTGGGAATGGAAGTGACACATTCCTGCAGGCCTGGGCTCCCTGTCCCTTCCGGAGAAGGCCTGGGGGTGTTGAGTGAAGTGCAACACCCAACCACACCGCCATCCGGGAACCCTCCTTCCGCTCTCAGCTCTTTGTCCAGACCCCACCATGTAAGCGCACTGGCCCTGCTGCTGTTCTGGAGTGAATGTCTCCCCTGCCTGGCTAGCCCCTCTCCCCCAGCTCACCCACAGGCCTTCTAGGGGCCAGACAGGGCTCCAGTCCAGAGGTCCTCGGGCCTGGTGGGAACCAGAAGTCTTCCATGCCCCCACCACCCAGCCCGAGTACAGTCCCTGCGCAGGAATCCTGCAACCCCTCAGCAGCCCTGCAGCGCCTACGAGGGCATTTTGGAGCCAAACTCAAATGCCACTTTCTTTTCTTTTTTTGAGACAGGGTCTCGCTTTGTAGTTCAGGCTGGCCCTCAGCTCACTATGTAGACCAGGCAAGATTGGAACTCAGCAATTCTCCTGTCTCTGCCTCCCGAGTGCTGGGATTACAGGCGTGAGCCACCACAGCCAGCACTGTGGTATGTGGTATTGATTGCTGGTGGACGTGAGTCATCACACCCAGCATTGTATGTGGTTCTCAGGGATCGAACTCAGGACCTTGCGCTTGCGAGGCAGGTGCTGGAACCACTAGCTAAATCTCTGGCCCCACCAAATGCCACTTTCTGAGTCCTGTCCTTTTGTTGATGTCTCTGATTTCCCACTCTCCCTCCACACCACTGTCTCCTTTTCTGGCTTCATTATTCAGACACACAACTCACACATCCTCCTGCCAAAGGTACCCATGTGCGCGGCAGGGCAGGGGCATCTGTGAGTAAAACCAGACTTGAGCCCTCAATCTACATTGCCCTGTGGGCTGCAGTTCCCTGTTAGACGTAGACGAACTCCTCGCCATCTGAGGTCCTTTCCACAGTGACATTCTGTGATGCTGTCCCAGTTTGGGAGAGAGGCTGATGTTCGCTTGGGAGAGCAGAGTCTTAGGGGGGCGCCTCCTGCCTCCCCTCCACCCTGCAGCCCCTTTCCTTCCTCCTTTTTTGTTTCCCAACTCTTCCATCTCAGCCCACAAGCCACAGTGGGGCCCACATGTGGCCCTGTGACCTAGGATGAATCTATTCTGCTCTGATCTTTAATTCCCTCATTTTAAAATGGGTCTAAAGCCTACTAGCCAAGCCTTCTTTGGACCTCAATGAAATAACGGGACCAGAGTGGCCCAGTCCCTGCCACATGATCAGCGCTCACTGGTGGCGATCACCTCCTTCTTCAGTTCTCATCCGAGCTCCTTTGTACCCCTTGCCAGCCTGACCCTCCTGGAGCTCAGTTCTGCTCTAGTTTGTTTTTATGTGTTTTGCAGTACTGGGGGGGTTGGACCCAGGACCTTTGCCTTGAGTTATATCTCCAGCCCTTTTTATTTTGAAACAGGGGCTCAGGAAGTCACTAATTCCCCAGGTGGGGCTTAAACTTCTTATCGTCCTGACTCAGCCTCCCCCAGTGTTGGAATTCCATGTGTGCCCCGCCCCCAACCACACCCAGCCTTTGTTTTGTTTGTGAGATAGTTCTCAGTTTGTAGCCCAGGCTGGCTTCAAACGTGCAATCTTCCTGCCTCAGCCTCCTGTGTCCTTGGCCTATAAGCATCCATAATCATGGCTATCATGAAATAGGGACATTCTCATCCACACTCTTACTCTTCCTATGCAAAAACATACCCAGGAAGGTTCCGGGAATTGAGGGGCTGGCCAGAAGGGGTTGGAAGGCTCTCTCTCCCTGGTGACCAACCATCTCTCTTTGTTCCACAGCTCTCTGTGGCTAACAAGGCCCCCGGGACCGAGGGGCAGCAGCAGACGAATGCTGAGAAGAAGGAGACTCCGGCGGTGCCCTCGGCCCCACCCTCCTATGAGGAAGCCACCTCGGGAGAGGGGCTAAAGGCAGGAGCCTTCCCCCCTGTCCCCACAGCTGTGCCTCTCCACCCCAGCTGGGCCTATGTGGACCCCAGTAAGTTTCTCAGCTCCTGGGGTCTGGGGTGTCAGGGAGAGTCCTAGGCTCTGATGAAAAACCTGGGAGGGAGGAAGCTACCCATATACAAGATGCACTGTATGGTTGTTGTGTGAAGTTGCGTTGCTAAAGCTTAGGGTCTGGGGGACAGTTCTGAGTCTAAGTCAAAGATGAATCCACATGAGATGTTTGTAGTGAAGGCGCTTTCAGGCACCGAGGAGAGAAATTTTTTTTTTCCTGAGTCACTAACATAGGACAAGTAGAGGAGACAGTTGGGGCACAAAAACAAGGTCCTGTCTAGAAGGTCCTTCCTGGGAGAGAGACGCAGAGGCACAGGGAGAGATCAGAGCGGTCACAAAGGGCAGGGTAAGGCTGCAGCTTGCTCTAAACTTGGCGAGGCTCCGTGCCCTGAGTGGGGGTGCAGCTGTTACACACTGCACATTGCTCTACTCTGAAGCCAAAGCAGGGACAGGTCCCCGTGACAGGGACAGGCCCCAGAGCAGAGGGAGGCTCGGATCTGGGAGTCCATCTTAGCAATCCAGCCAGGCACAGCTCATAGGCAGGGAGTTCAGGGGTAGACGCCAGCTGCTGCCACTGAGGCCCAGCCAGTGGGAAAGCAGCCTGGTGGACCTTTGCTTCAAGGCTGGGAACCAAAGCATCCCACCCAGGCTTTAAGAAGGTGTGGTGGCACTTAGCTGGGTATGATGGCACTCGGTAGTAAATCCAGCACTCAGGAGGTTGAGGCAGGAGGATCACTAGGAGTTTAGTATCAGCCTAAACTGCAAGGAGAGACCTTGTCTCAAAAAACTGAAACAAATGGGACTGGAGATTTAGCTCAGTGGCTCCAGCATCTGCCTGGAAAGCGCAAGGTCCCAAACTCAATAGTGATGTATATCACAGTGCCAAGAGCGGTGGCTCACGCCTATAATCCCAGCATTCAGGAGGCAGAGGCAGGAGGATTGCTGTGAGACTGAGGCCAGCCTGGGGTCATAGCGAGCTCAGAGTCAGCCTGAAGACCCTGTCAAGAAAGAAAGAAAGGGGGGGGGAGGGAGGGAGGGAGGAAGGACAAAGCATCCCTCTTAAGTTCTGCTCAGCCCCTTTCCATGTCCCAAAGCAGCCCCTCCCTCCCCCGCTTTGCCACTGTCTGTAGAATTCTAGAAGGGACCTCAGGGACAATGGCCCAGAGAGAGCCCCGTTCACAGGGAGTGGTCACTATGGTCCATACCTCCCACTACAAATACCCTCAGCCTCAGCCTACGGCCCGGAGCACTCAACCCAGAGCGACCTACTGGAAGGTTCCTGCAGGTCTGGGGTTTATGGGGGCCCTTCTCAATGCCCAGCATTTGCAGGACTGCTTTCCCTCTTCTTTTTTCCCTCCCTGTGGCCTGGCCAATAGAGTTGGCAGGAAAGTAGGCAGAAGTGGAGGGAGGAGTAAAGAACAGAGGGCAAGTGGGGCACAGGCCTCTTCTCGTTTCTCACGCATTTTTGCCAGGATGGGCTGCTTTCCTTTTCCTTCTTTTTTTTGAGACAGGGTCTCGCCTTGTAGTTCAGACTGGCCACAAACTCACTCTGTAGCCTAGGCAAGCCTTGAACTCACAGAAATCCTCCCGCCTCTGCCTCCCGCGTGCTGGGGTTACAGGTGTGAGCCACTATGACCAGCGCTGTGATATGTGGTACTGAGTGCTGGTGGGTGTGAGTTACCTCACCTGGTATTGTGATTTGTGGTACCAGAGATCAAACTTAGGACCTTGCGCTTGCCAGACAGATGCCAGGACCACTGAACTAAAGCCCCGGCCCTGGGCTGCTTTTGTTTAAGGACTGTTTTCCAAGGAATTGTTGAGGCAGGAAGACCTCTCGTGACAGTCAGCACATAACAGACAGTTGTAAGTGGGTGCCAGGCAGTGTTGGGCTCCAGGCTCATTTCAGAGACTCCCAGTCCTCCCCGGCTGACTGTGGGGACAGTGAGTGGACCTCTGCCGTGGGGATACAGATGCAACACTCGAGCCTGAGCAGCCCACCCAAGCCCCAGCCAGGCAGGACAGGCCTCCTGGAGGGACGGCGCCCAGCGCCCACGCCGAGTCCTGAAGGGAGCCGTGAGTTAGCCCGGGAGGAGGCAGAGAAGCAAGGGCTCAAGCGGAAAGAATAGAATGCTCGGGAGTCCTGAGGCAAGAGAGCATGTGACTGAAGAAAATGCTCCCGGCTGTAGACCAGTGGGAGGGAGGCATGCGAAGGGAGCTTGGAGGACTGTTCACAGGGGCTGTGGGGGCTGACTGATGGTCCACGGGGAGCCACTGAAGAGCTCAGAGCACAGCAGGGCGGTGGGCTCTGAAGACCAAAACAGAGGCAGCTGTCGCTGGCGCTGGCGGTGGCGGAGGGGGAGGGGGCGGGGGAGAGGGATTGTGGGGGGCTGGTGAGGAGAGTGGACTCACTGAGGACTCCGCAATGCCCTGACAAAGTTGGAACAAGAGATGGTAGTGTGGTCCCCGCCAGGGACAGAGCGTAGAGGTTTCATGGGTGTCTCATTGGTCCCCCATTCCCGGGATCAGACTTGCTCGAGGTCACACCACTCTTCAGTCCTGGAGGATGGAGCCCCCATTTGTGGGACCTGTTTGCAGAGTCCGTGCTGCCCCAACAGTCTGAGTTGTGGGGGTGCCCTTCATCCCTGCCACACTTCCGCCTGGGCCCTGGCTTTATTTCCCCTCCAGGCTCCTCCATGGCCCTGGCTCCAGCTCTAGCACCCGCAGGTCTGGCACATGCAGCCAGTCTCCAACTCCCACCTCCAGGGCCTCAGAGACGAGCATCTTCGGGACCTTTGACCCTGGGATATAGAAAGTGACCTAGAGAGTGACTGTCTTCTCCTGAGTGTTAGCCACAAGGAAGCCAGAGCGTTCCAGAGGGGAATGGGGCACAAGATGGAAGGGCCACATCTGACCCCCAAGCGCTCCAGCCAGAGTGGTGGGAAAGGGAAGGGAAATGACAGTTCATTCCCAGGAACTAGAACAGGAAAAGCAAGTGACCAGGGAGAGAGATCCAGGAGTGGTCTGGGGTATTTTATAATGGGGCTGGCGAGAAAGACTTTAGTGGGTGACAGAGCCAGCTTGGCTGAAAAACAGCTCTGAGTAGGTGACCTTGAAGCATATTTCTCTGCACGAGGAACCCTCACACCTCCCACCTGCCCACTCAGGTGGCAGCTCCAGCTATGACAACGGTTTCCCCTCCGGACACCATGAACTTTTCACCACCTACAGCTGGGATGACCAGAAAGTTCGCCGCGTTTTCATCAGAAAGGTGATTGCCTCTCCCTGATGCCCCAGAACTCCTCAGTGCCTCTGGCTCCTATGCAAATTGGGAGCTCTGTGGAGAAGTCCTTCAAAAAGCCCCTGCTCCTGGGCCGGAGGGTTAGCTCAGTGGTTCTGGCACCTGCCTCGCAAGCGCAAGGTCCTGAGTTCGATCCCCGGTAACCACATATAATGCTGGGCGTGGAGACACGCCCACCAACAATCAACACCGCATACCACACTGCAGGACGGGGTGGCTCACCCCTGTAATCCCAGCACTCAGAAGGCAGAGACAGGAGGATTGCTGAGTTTGCGGCGGCTTGCCTGGGCACCATAGTGAGTTCAGGGCCAGCCTGAACTACAAAGCGAGACCCTGTCTCAAAAGCAAAAAAAAAAAAAAAAGCCCCTGCTCCTGCCTCTGTCTGCAGAAGCCGTTGTCACCTGCTCTGGTGGCCGTAGCTGATGGCTCCAACAGGGAAGTGTTTCACAGGTTTCACAGGGCCCTGGTGTACTCTCCTCTGGGCCCGATGTGGCTGCTCCTCCCGTGGGTCTGGCACTGGGGCCCCATGTCCTGGCTTCGTTCCAGTGCTCCCTAAAGAGGCTGGAGCACCCAGGAAGCACGTAGGGAGATCTGAATGAGTTCCTGGGAGCTGGGCTCTCACTGAACCCTGCTGGGAGACTGAGCCTGCCTGGCCTCCCTTATAGGTCTATACCATCCTGCTGATCCAGCTGCTGGTGACCTTGGGTGTTGTGGCTCTCTTTACCTTCTGGTGAGTTGGTCATACAGACGGGCACTTTCCAAGGGTAGCCATAGCCAGGCCCCCTGGGAAGATGAGGAGGAGCACTTCTCCCCGTGTTGGAGAAGAACCTTAAGAGTGCATAATAGGCCAGGAGTGCTGGTGGATGCCTGTAGTTCAGCATTCGGGAAGGCTGAGAGTCCCCATCCCGGGGAGGGTGGATCCAGCTCTACTCTGGGCCTGCCAGAGTCTCCCAGACAGTCCTTCCTTTCCAGTCTGCCAGCCACACCCCCAGGCCACTCCAGGTCTCAGCGCAGGACTGGAGCTGGGCTTCTCAGAGCCTATGGGGTCTGTAACCCTCCTTCCTCACAAATCCTATGAACTGTGCTAGACAGGTACAGATGCTGAACCGGAAATAGAGACCTAGGGTAAATTCTGACTCTGTCCCTCCCTTCTCTGCAGTGATCCCGTGAAGGACTATGTCCAGGCCAACCCAGGCTGGTACTGGGCATCCTAGTGAGTATATCCCACCCTGATATCCCAGAGGAAGCCCAGTGGCAGACAGAGGGAATCTATCCAGGGACAGAGCCAAGCCCAGGGCTTCCCCACACCCCTCAGAGCCTGACCTCAGGGATCCCCAGCCCTGCCCTGTTGTGCTGACTTCGGAGCCGGGCAACAGCCTTTCTGGGCTGGTGCGGTTGGAGGGGACAGATGGGCGGTGCGGGTAGGTTCTGACTGCTGTGCAAGTTGGGAGGGGTGTGGGGCTGACGCCCTGGCTGGCGAGACCCCATGCCTTGGCCCTAAGGGGGAGGGGGCTGGGACACTTTGACCTACACTAATGATAATGTTGCCACTCTTATTAACACCATTGTTATTAATGCTTACAAAATTATTAATCATAATAGCCACCACTTAAAGAGTGCCTAATAAGGGCTGGGCATTATAACTTGTGCTTGCTGTACACTGTTGCACTGGATCCCCAAATCTACTGGTATGATTACTTCACAAAATAAGGCTCGAGAGCTTGAGTAATTTGCCCAAGGTCACACAGCTAGTCAGTGGAGCAACTGGGCTTCAAACCCAGGATTCAGGTTAAGGCTTGTGCTCTTAATCCCTCTGCCTGGCAGCCTCCCCGCAGCCTCAAGCCACTTGGCTTCTGCTGGTCCTACCCACCCTGAGGACTAAGGCGGGCAACTTGGGAGAAGAGGTCTGAAGCTGTGTGTAAGGATTTTTGATCCTTCTGCCTGGGGAACTAGGGAGTAACTGAATAATTCCAGGCCGGAAGCACCCTGGGGCTCAGAGATGAGCTGCTCAGTAGCCACTGTTAGCCCGGTGATACTGAGGAGTCGGCCTCTGCAGGGCAAGGGAGTAGGCAGCGAGCAAGGATGCAGCATCCGGGGAGGGGAAGGCGTGAGCTCAGGCACAGGGCACTCAGCCCACAGAAGGTGGACCAAGAGGACTGGGCATATCACTGCCAGCAGAGAAATGGCTCTAGGCAGAAGTGGAGGAGTGAGAATGCATGTGATCCATTTGATAAACTAAGGAAGGGCCTGGCAGAGGGCGGGAAGGACATCTCAGGGCATAGATGGCCGAGGCTCTGACCACCAGCTAGGAGCTTGCACACTGTGAGCCCCCAGATAGGGATTGGTGGAGACTAGACTCAGCCCAAAGCCTCTGCGGACTGCTGGAAGCCCAGAGCACTCAGCGGGGCCGAGATAGCACAAGCCGCCAAAGGCTCGCAGTACAGAGGCTCATCCCGGCCTTGGCCGCGTCAAGGGAACAGAGCTGCCTCTCGAAGCTGAGGTCCCAGGGAGAGAAGGGCACGCAAGGGGCCCTGTCTGCAGACCTGGCAGAGGCATGTGTCTTGGGGAGCTGGGTGGCACTCTGTAGTAAAGCTAATGAGGCCCCAGGGACTAACGCCTTGGCCAGGCCACCTGGCAGGTTGGCATGACTCCCAGCACGTCACCACTGCCTGGCAGCCTCGGCCCCCTGAGAACTCAGGGATGGAGTCTGTAAGCCCCTCTTTGGGCCTTCCATTTGAGGGTCTGTGGGAGTCCATGCACCGAGCAGGTGGCTGTAGGGACAGTGTGGAAGTGGGGCAGGGTCCCCCCGATTGTGTGTGGGCTGTGGGAAGTGGAGAACCTGGGCTCCCGATGGGGGGATTTGAAGCTCCTCTCCTCACTGGCCCCAGGCGGAAAATAAAATGTGAGTTGTGTTATATGGCTTCAGGATAGGTGTGGCTGGAGAAAACCAGAACTAAAGGCCGAGGATTTAGTCCAGTGGCATCGCACCTGCTTTGCAGGCACAAGGTCTTGTGTTAGATCCCTGGGACCAGAAAAGTCAGAACTAGATGTGAACTATATAATTCAGGATGCTGGCTTTTCCCCCCAGAAATCCCGCATTAGTTTCCCCCCCTGTGCTGTCTGTGCTCCTCCACTCTACAATCCTGCCTGAGTCCACTTCCCTCTGGGTCTGAGTGGATCTCCCCAAACTCTCCTGGAAGGCTTCTACCTATCTCTTCCTTTTAGAAAGGCAATAATAGAGAATAAAACTGCTCTTTTCCTAAGCTTGAGGCGCTGTGTTAGGCACTTTATACATATATTTTTCAGTGGTTCTTTTAACAAGCTTGCCAAATTGGTACTGTTATTATTCCCATTCTACAGATGAGGAGACTGAGACTGAGAGAAGGTATTGCTTCCTTAAAAGCCCAACCAACATACAACCCAGGTCCTTCTTGTGGCAAAAGCCCTGTGCTTTGCTGCCCACAGGTGTTGTCTGGGTCCTGAGCAGGACCAGCTGAGGAAGGGCATTGGATTTGGTCACTGACCTTCCCCCGAGCCTTACTCCCTGACCTGACACTCTGAACACGTCATCCTAGGCCTTGGGGCTTCAGCTTGGGGTGTAAATCAGCTGCTCTCTCACCTTCGTCTAACTCATTCTCTGGCCTAAGATGCCAGCCTCCCCGCCCCCAGGTCCAGCCCTCTCCAGGTCCCAGTTGGCTTCCTGACTCCCTCCACGGGTTGTCGCCTTATTGTCTGATTGCTCCCACTGAGCCTCAGAGTCTGCAGCACAGGCCGTGTGCGGGTGGACTGTCCATCACCAGCTTCTAATTACAATAATAGCAGCTCCCGTGGAAGAGGAGCCCGAACCCCACACCAAGCCCAGCCCCATGGTAACTGAGTAGATCACCTGGCTTCAAGCAGCCCAATGGGTTGGTACCACAATTCCTGTTTTACAAAGGAGGGAACTGAGACTTGGCTATTAAGTAATTCATGCGAAATTACAGTGGTAGTGACAGGCCTGGGACGTGAGTGCTGGCACCATTGTCCAAAGCTGCCCCATAGTCCGTGGATCCTGGGTCCCTGTCCCTCTGACTTCTTCCAGATTATCCTGTCTTGACGAGTCAGGGAGCAGAGAGAAAATGAGGTGCGGTCCCTGCCCTCGTGAAGCTTCCAGTCTGGTCAGTGACGGGACACCACAAACACACACGGAGAAGGAACCATTATTACATTCTTCCAGTGACTGTCCAGTGACTCAAGTGAGACCAAAGATCAAATGCTAGAGTGTTTCTCAATCAGGGCAGGACAGTTCTGCCGTCCTACAGGGGCAGAGCGCTTGGCAGCTCCGGCTCCTGGCCCTGGCTACCAGCGGAGCCCTTCGGCAGCTCCACCTATCTGAGGACCACCAGAGAACTGGAAGGGGACCAGCCTGCACTGAACAGTGAGATCCTGTCCAGAGAGGGGTGACAGGAGGGGTCCCAGCCCCTGAATCGCGTAGGATTGTATCAATGCTTGTACTGTGTTTGTTTGCTTTTTCTTTTTCATTTCGTTTAATAATATGAAAAGAGGGACTACCAGGTACCAAGCCTCAGGTTACATATTGGGAATACAAAATGAATAAAGCACCCCGGATGCTGCCTCGGGTGGAAAGTCAGACAGACTGGCCCATGGGCTGGGAATGCAGGCTTGAGGGAGGTTTAGCCTGGATTGAACAGGGGAGCCATCTGGAAGAGGGTGCCCCCCGATGTTCTCGCCGTGGTTTTTCCAGCAGAAGAGTGTGGTGAGCAGGATGGGAGGGTGCAGAGCAGGCTGCAGCAGGCTGGCGTCGCCAGGTCTTTGGGGATTTTATACAGGAGTCTTGTGACTGGGTGTGGCCGTGGCCTGGGAGGTACAGAGAAGGCTGGAGGCCGGAGGACCAGGCGGACTCCTGCCTCAGACCAGCCGGAGAGAAGAGACTCAGCCAGACCTCAAAGTGTGGGGGTGGGGATGGAAGGAAGAATAGGAGGACGAACAGATCCAGGTGATTAACTGGGCGTGGCAGGGTGGAAGTCGGTGAAGATGCTGAGGCTTCTGGGAGGTGACGGGGC
>PVIC010020329.1:0-29643 GCA_004025085.1 Thryonomys swinderianus | reverse complement strand
ATTGTCCGCGGTAGAGAAAGTCCAATTATGATGTCATAATCCCATCGTAAAACCGAGTCCTGGAGCACTGCTATGTGTGTTTGGACCCATAGAGCCTGAAGACAGAGGTGGAAAATGCCTGTTATCCACATCAAAGACTTGGATCACACCTAATTGCCAGATGCCTCTATTTTCTAGCAACATCCAAGCAAGGGAAAGGCAGAATCTGGGATGATAAGGACTTCATCTCCAAAAGCAAAAGTTGGAATTCACACCGTGTTGCTATAAACCGATTTTCAGAATCTGAGGAGGTCTGTATTCCTTGCTCCTTCCGTGCCTTATTTGCAAGAGTTAGGAACACATGCATTCTCCACGTTCCCTGGGCCTGAGCAGAACTCTGGCTTCACACTGGAATCCCGCAATCTTTGTCCGGTCAAATTTTGGAGAAACAGACATAACGTTCTGAAGGATAGAATCTGCATTGAAAGGAGCACACTGACTCCTACGGAAATCTCTCACCCTGGCTTGCAATTCCACCGCTGGATATGTTCTTGTGACCACAAGCTCCATTCAAGCCAATCGCACATGGAGTGATATTCGTAGATTACTCCATCCAATAGAAACACCTGCAACCTAGAACTGCTTCTTATGAAGTCAGCTCGAGGAACAGAGTAGAAATTAGCACATCCCAGCTCTTAGCCAGTTACTGCAAGGACGCAAGAGTTTGTTCCTTTACACTACCTTATTCTGTGGTGGTGAACGTCCTATTATGACGTCAAAATCCTGCTGCAGAATCGAATCCGGACAGAATGCTATGTGTTTTTAGATGGTTAGAGACTGAAGACAGAGGTCGAAAATGCCTACTTTCCCCATCAAAGTCTATGTCACACCTAATGGCCAGATGCCTCTCTTTTCTAGCACCATCCAAGCAAGTGAAAGGTAAAATCTAGAATATCAGGGACGTCATCTCCCCAAGCAAAAGGTGGAATTCACACAGTGTTGCGCTCAACTGATTTTGAGAACCTGAGTGGGACTGCACTCCCTGCTCACGCTAAGCATTATTTGCAAGAGCAGGATCAGTTTGGTTCTGCATGTACCCTCTGCCTTTGGAGACCTGTGGCTTCATGAAATCCTGTACTCTTTGTAAAGGCAAACGGTGGAGAAACAGACGTAATGTTCTGAATGTAAGAATCTGAATCGAGAAACGCACACACTGCCTCCTTCTGATATCCCTGTACTGTGAGAGCTATTCCACGGGCGGAAATCTCATTTTGACCACAAGCTCCATTCCAGCGAATGGCAGCTGAAGTGATATTCGTAGATTACTCCCTCAAAGAGATACATGTGGAACTCAGACCTGCTTTTTGTGAGGTCAGTTTCAAGAATGGAGTGGAAATTTCTACCTCCCTGCTCTTAGCCTTTTAACGACAGGTGGCACATGTTTATTCCATTTCACTACATTATACTTCAATAGTCAAAGTCCAATTGTAACGTCATAATCCCATTGTAGACACGAGTAATGGTGCACCGCTCTGTGTTTGGACCATTAGAGCGTGAAGACAAAGGTGGAAAATACCTGTTTTCCACTTCTAAATCTTCAATTACAATGTACTGAGAGACGCCTCAGTACTCTAGCAATATCCAAGCAAGTGAAAGTGAGGACATGCCATATCCGTTACTTTATCTCCACAAGCAAAAGCTGGAATTCACACCTTGTTGCTGTAAACAGATTTTCAGAATTGGAATGGGACTGTACTCCCTGCTCACTCTGTGCCTTATATTCAAGACTAGAAGCGGATTGATTCTCCATGATACCTGTGCCTGAGGACAACTCTGCCTTACTATTTAAATCCAAGTACTCTTCATACGGACAAACAGTGGAGAAACAGTCGCAACCTTCTCATGCTTAGAATCTGAGTGAAGAACAGCACACTTCCTCCTTCCTAAATCTCTGGACTAGGAGTGCTATTCCACGGGTGGTTTTCTCCTTTTACCCCAAGCTCCATTCAAGCGAATGGCATCTGGAGGGATTTTCGCCAATTATTCAATCAAAGAGAAACACGTGGAACTCAGACCTGCTTCGTGTGAAGTCAGTTTGATTTACTGAGTGGAAATTATCACCCGTGCCTTTAGCCGTTAACCTCCAGGACACAAGAATTTGATCCTTTAGACTTCCTTTCTCTGTTGTAGTGAAAGTCCCATGATGACGTCACAATCCCTCCTCAGAAATGTAGCCTCCTGCACTGCTATTTGTGTTTGGAGCATTAGAGCCTAAAGAGAGAAGTGGAAAGTGGCTGTTTTCCACATCAAAGGCTAGGAATACACCTAATTGAAAGATGGCTCTCTTTTCAAGCCACATCCAAGCTAGCGAAAGGGACAGGAAGGTCTATCAGGGGCTTGCTCTCCGCGAGCAAAACCTGCAATTCACACCCTATTGCTCTGAAATGATTTTCCGAAACTCAGTGGGACTGTACTCCATGCTCACTCTCTGCATTATTTGCGCGAGTAGGAACAGATTGTTTCTCCATGTTCCCTCTGCCTACAGAGAACTGTGGCTTCTCATTGAAATCCCGCCCTCTTGTTATGGGCAAACCCTGGAGAAACAGACCTAATGTTCTCACGGTTCGAATCTGAATCGAGAAAAGCACACTGCCTCCGTCAGAACTCTCTGGAATAGGAGTGGTATTCCACGGGTGGATAGCTCCTTTGGACCGCAAGCTCCATTCAAGCGAATGGCAGCAGGAGTGATATTTATAGACTACTCCTCCAAGGAGCAACACCGGAAAAACAGACCTGCATTTTGTGAAGTCAGTTTCAGGAATGGAGTGGAAATTACTACCACCGTGCTCTTTGGTGTTTACTGTCAGGAGGCAAGAGTTTGTTCCTTTGGGGCACGATTGTCCGCGGTAGAAAAGTCCAATTATGATGTCATAATCCCATTGTAAAACCGAGTCCAGGCGCACTGCTATGTGTGTTTGGACCCGTAGAGCCTGAAGACAGAGGTGGAAAATGCCTGTTATCCACATCAAAGGCTTGGATGACACCTAATTGCCAGATGCCTCTATTTTCTAGCAACAAACAAGCAAGGGAAAGGGAGAATCTGGGATGATAAGGACTTCATCTACCCAAGCCACAGTTGGAATACACACCGTGTTGCCATAAACCGATTTTCAGAATCTAAGGAGGTCTGTATTCCCTGCTCCTTCTGTGCCTTATTTGCAAGAGTTAGGAACACATGCATTCTCCACGTTCCCTGTGCCTGAGCAGAACTCTGGCTTCACACTGGAATCCCGCCATCTTTGTTCGGTCAAATTTTGGAGAAACAGACATAACGTTCTGAAGGATAGAATCTGCATTGAAAGGAGCACACTGCCTCCTTTGGAAATCTCTCACGCTGGCTTGCTATTCCACCGCTGGATATGTCCTTGTGACCACAAGCTCCATTCAAGCCAAGGGCACCTGGAGGGATATTCGTAGATTACTCCATCCAATAGAAACACCTGCAACCTAGAACTGCTTCTTGTGAAGTCAGTTTGAGGAACAGAGTAGAAATTAGCACATCCCAGCTCTTAGCCAGTTACTGCAAGGACGCAAGTGTTTGTTCCTTTACACTACCTTATTCTGTGGTAGTGAACGTCCTATTATCACATCAAAATCCTGCTGCAGAATCGAATCCGGACAGAATGCTATGTGTGTTTAGACGGTTAGAGAATGAAGACAGAGGTGGAAAATGCCTACTTTCCCCATCAAAGGCTTAGATCACACCTAATGGCCAGATGCTTCTCTTTTCTAGCACCATCCAAGCAAGCGAAAGGGAGAATCTGGAATATCAGGGCCTTCATCTCCCCAAGCAAAAGGTGGAATTCACACCGTGTTACGCTCAACTGATTTTGAGAACCTGAGTGGGACTGCACTCCCTGCTCACGCTAAGCATTATTTGCAAGAGCAGGATCAGTTTGGTTCTGCATGTACCCTCTGCCTTTGGAGACCTGTGGCTTCATGAAATCCTGTACTCTTTGTAAAGGCAAACGGTGGAGAAACAGACGTAATGTTCTGAATGTAAGAATCTGAATCGAGAAAAGCACACACTGCCTCTTTCTGATATCCTTGTACTCTGAGAGCTATTCCACGGGCAGAAATCTCATTTTGACCACAAGCTCCATTCCAGCGAATGGCAGCTGAAATGATATTCGTAGATTACTCCCTCAAAGAGAAACACGTGGAACTCAGACCTGCTTTTTGTGAGGTCAGTTTCAGGAATGGAGTGGACATTTCTACCTCCCTGCTCTTTGCCTTTTAACGACAGGAGGGACGTGGTTGTTCCATTACACTCCCTTTTTCTTCAATAGTGAAAGTCCAAGTGTGACGTCATAATCCCATTGTCGACACGAGTAATGGTGCACTGCTGTGTGTTTGGACCATTAGAGCGTGAAGATAGAGGTGGAAAATGCCTGTTTTCCACTTCTAAATCTTCAATTACAACGTACTGAGAGACGCCTCAGTACTCTTGCAATATCCAAGCAAGTGAAAGTGAGGACCTGCGATATCCGTTACTTAATCTCCACAAGCAAAACCTGGAATTCACACCGTGTTGCTGTAAACAGATTTTCAGAATTTGAGTGGGAGTGTATTCCCTGCTCACTTTGTGCCTTGTATTGAAGAGTAGAAGCAGATTGATTTTCCATGATGCCTGTGCCTGAGGACAACTCTGGCTTACTATTCAAATCCAAGTACTCTTCGTATGGCAAACAGTGGAAAAACAGTCACAACGTTCTCAGGCTTAGAATCTGAGTGAAGAACAACACACTTCCTCCTTTCTAAATCTCTGGAGTAGGAGTGCTATTCCAGGTGTGGTTATCTCCTTGAACCTAAGCTCCATTCAAGCGAATGGCATCTGGAGGGATTTTCACCGATTATTCCCTCATAAACACCTGGAACTTAGACCTGCTTCTTGTTAAGTCAGTTTGATTGACTGAGTTGAAAATTAGTACACCATGCCTTTAGTAGTTAAGATCCAGGATACAAGAATTTGATCCTTTAAACTTCCTTTATCTGTGGTAGTGAAAGTCCCAAGATGACGTCACAATCCCTCTTTAGAAATGAGTCCTGGTGCACGGCTATTTGTGTTTGGAGCGTTAGAGCTTGAAGACAGAAGTGGAAAGTGGCTGTTTTCCACATCAAAGGCTAGGAATACACCTAATTGAAAGATGGCTCTCTTTTCTAGCCCCATCCAAGCAAGCGAAAGGGACAGTAAGAGCTCTCAGGGGCTTACTCTCCACGAGCAAAAGCTGGAATTCACACCCTATTGCTCTAAAATGATTTTCTGAAACTCAATGGGACTGTACTCCATGCTCACTCTCTGCATTATTTGCACGAGTAGGAACAGATTGTTTCTCCATGTTCCCTCTGCCTACGGAGAACTGTGGCTTCTCACTGAAATCCCGCCCTCTTTGTATGCGCAAATACTGGAGAAACAGACCTAATGCTCTCACGGTTCGAATCTGAATCGAGAAAAGCACACTGCCTCCTTCAGAACTCTCTGGAATAGGAGTGGTATTCCACGGGTGGATAGCTCCTTTGGACCGCTAGCTCCATTCAAGCGAATGGCAGCAGGAGTGATATTCATGGACTACTCCTTCAAGGAGCAACACCGGAAACACAGACCTGCTTTTTGTGAAGTCAGTTTCAGGAATGGAGTGGAAATTACTACCACCGTGCTCTTTGGCGTTTATGGTCAGGAGGCAAGAGTTTATTCCTTTGGGGCATGATTGTCCGCGGTAGAGAAAGTCCAATTATGATGTCATAATCCCATTGTAAAACCGAGTCCTGGTGAACTGCTATGTGTGTTTGGACCCAAAGAGCCTGAGGTGGAAAATGCCTGTTATTCACATCAAAGACTTGGATCACACCTAATTGCCAGATGCCTCTATTTTCTAGCAATATCCAAGCAAGGGAAAGGGAGAATCTGGGATGATAAGGACTTCATCTCCCTAAGCAAAATTTGGAATTCACACCGTGTTGCTATAAACCGATTTTCAGAATCTGAGGAGGTCTGTATTCCCTGCTGCTTCCATCCCTTTTTTGCAAGAGTAGGAACACATTTATTCTCCATGTTCCCTGTGCGTGAGCAGAACTCTGTCTTCACACTGGAATGCCACAGTGTTTGTCCGGTCAAATTTTGGAGAAACAGACATAACGTTCTGAAGGATAGAATCTGCTTTGAAAGGAGCACAATGCCTCCTTCGGAAATCTCTCACCTTGCTTCCTATTCCACCAGAGGATATGCCCTTTTGACCACAAGTTCCATTCAAGCCAATTGCACCTGGTGTGATATTCGTAGATTACTCCATCAAATAGAAACACCTGCAACATAGACCTGCTTTTGTGAAGTCTGTTTGAGGAACAGTGTAGAAATTAGCACATCCGAGCTTTTATCCGGTTACCGCAAGGATGCAAGTGTTTGTGCCTTTACACTACCGTATTCTGTAGTAGTGAAGGTCTTATTATGATGTCATAATCCCGCTGTAGAAATGAATCCTGGCACAATGCTATGTGTGTTTGGAGGTTTAGAGCCTGAAGACAGAGTTGGAAATGCCTACTTTCCACATCAAAGACTTAGATCACACCTCATGGCCAGATGCCTCTCTTTTCTAGCACCATAAAGGCGAGCGAAAGGGAGAATCTGGAATATCAGGGCCTTCATCTCCCCAAGCAAAAGGTGGAATTCACACCGTGTTGCGCTCAACTGATTTTGAGAACATGAGTGGGACTGCACTCCCTGCTCATGCTAAGCATTATTTGCAAGAGCATGATCAGTGTGATTTTGCATGTACCCTCTGCCTGTGTAGACCTGTGGCTTCATGAAATCCTGTACTCTTTGTAAAGGCAAACGGTGGAGAAACAGACGTAGTGTTCTCAATGTTAGAATCTGAATCGAGAAAAGCATACTGCCTCCTTCTGATATCCCTGTACTTTGGGAGCTATTCCACGGGGGGAAATCTCATTTTGACCACAAGCTCCATTCTAGCGAATGGCAGCTGAAGTGATATTCGTAGATTACTCCCTCAAAGAGAAACACGTGGACCTCAGACCTGCTTTTTGTGAGGTCAGTTTCAGGAATGGAGTGGAAATTTCTACCTCCCTGCTCTTTGACTTTTAACGACATGAGGCACTTGTTTGTTCCATTACACTACCTTTTTGTTCGATAGTGAAAGGCCAATTGTGACGTCATAATCCCATTGTAGAAACAAGTACTGGTACACTGCTGTGTGTTTGGACCATTAGAGCATGCAGACAGAGGTGGAACATGCCTATTTTCCACTTCTAAATCTTCAGTTACAACTAATTGAGAGATGCCTCAGTTTTCTAGCAACATCTAAGCAACTGAAAATGAGGACCTGGGATATCCATTTCTTAATCTATACTAGGAAAAGCTGGCATTCACACCGTGTTGCTGTAAACAGATTTTCAGATTTGGAGTGGGACTGTACTCCCTGCTCACCCTGTGCCTTATATTCAAGAGGAGAATCGGATTGATTTTCCATGATCCCTGTGCCTGAGACAACTCTGGCTTACTATTGAAATCCAAGTACTCTTCGTATGGGCAAACAGTGGAGAAACAGTCGTAACGTTCTCAGGCTTAGAATCTGAGTGAAGAACAGCACACTTCCTCCTTCCTAAATCTTTGGAGTAGGAGTGCTATTCCATGGGTGGTTTTCTCCTTTGACCCGAAGCTCCATTCAAGCGAATGGCATCCGGAGCGATTTTCGCCGATTATTCTCTCAAAGAGAAACACTTGGACCTCACACCTGCTTCGTGTAAAGTCAGTTTGATTGACTGAGTGGAAATTAGCACCCCCTGCCTTTAGCTGTTAACCTCCAGGACACAAGAATTTGATCCTTTAGACTTCCTTTATCTGTGGTAGTGAAAGTCCTATTATGACGTCACAATCCCTCTTTAGAAATGAGTCCTGGTACACTGCTATTTGTGTTTGGAGCATTAGAGACTGAAGACAGAAGTGGAAAGTGGCTGTTTTCCACATCAAATCTAGGGATACACCTAATTGAAAGATGGCTCTCTTTACTAGCCACATCCAAGCAAGCGAAAGGGAGAGTAAGGCCTATCAGGGGCTTACTCTCCACGAGAAAAAGCTGGAATTCACACCCTATTGCTCTAAAATGATTTTCCGAAACTCAGTGGGACTGTACTCTATGCTCACTCTCTGCATTATTTGCACGAGTAGGAACAGATTGTTTCTCCATGTTCCCTCTGCCTACGGAGAACTGTGGCTTCTCATTGAAATCCCGCCCTCTTTGTATGGGCAAACCCTGGAGAAACAGACCTAATGTTCTCACGGTTTGAATCTGAATGGAGAAAAGCACACTGCCTCCTTCAGAACTCTCTGGAATAGGAGTGGTATTCCACGGGTGGATAGCTCCTTTGGACCGCAAGCTCCATTCAAGCTAATGGCAGCAGGAGCGATATTTATACATTACTCCCTCATGGAGCAACACCGGAAACACAGACCTGCTTTTTGTGAAGTCAGTTTCAGGAATGGAGTGGAAATTACTACCACCGTGCTCTTTGGCGTTTACTGTCAGGAGGCAAGAGTTTGTTCCTTTGGGGCACGATTGTCTGCGGTAGAGAAATTCCAATTATGATATCATAATCCCATTGTAAAACAGAGCCCTGGCACGCTGCTATGTGTGTTTGGAGCCATAGAGCCTGAAGAAAGAGGTGAAAAATGCCAGTTATCCACAGCTAAGGCTTGTTTCCCACCTAATTGCTAGATGTCTCTATTTTCTAGCAACATCCAAGCAAGGGAAAGGGAGAATCTGGGATGATAAGGACTTCATCTCCCCAAGCAAAAGTTGAAATTCACACTGTGTTGCTATAAACCGATATTCAGAATCTGAGGAGGTCTGTATTCCCTGCTCCTTCCGTGCCTTATTTGCAAGAGTAGGAACACATGCATTCTCCATGTTCCCTGTGCCTGAGCAGAACTCAGGCTTCACACTGAAATTCCGCAATCTTTGTCCGGTCAAATTTTGGAGAAAGAGACATAACGTTCTGAAGGATAGAATCTGCTTTGAAAGGAGCACACTGCCTCCTTCGGAAATCTCTCACCCTGGATTCCTATTCCACCAGTGGATATGCCCTTTTGACCACAAGCTCCACTCAAGCGCATGACACATGGAGTGATATTCATAGATTACTCCATCAAATAGAAACACCTGCAACATAGACCTGCTTCTTGTGAAGTCTGTTTGAGGAACAGAGTAGACATTAGCACATCCCAGCTCTTAGCCAGTTACTGCTAGGAAGCTAGTGTTTGTTCCTTTACACTACCTTATTCTGTGGTTGTGAACGTCCTATTATGACGTCATAATCCCGCTGTAGAAATGAAACCTGTCTCAATGCTATGTGTGTTTGGACAGTTAGAGCCTGAAGACTGAGGTGGAAAATGCCTACTTTCCACATCAAATACTTAGATCACACCTAATGGCCAGAGGTCTCTCTTTTCTAGCACCATCCATGTGAGTGAAAGCGACAATCAGGAATATGCGGGCGTTCATCTCCCCAAGCAAAAGGTGAAATTCACACCATGTTGCTCTCAACTGATTTTGAGAACATGAGTGGGACTGCACTCCCTGCTCACCATAAGCATTATTTGCAAGAGAAGGAACAGTTTGATTCTGCATGTAACCTCTGACTGTGGAGACCTGTGGCTTCATGAAATCCTGTACTCTTTGTAAAGGCAAACGGTTGAGAAACAGATGTAATGTCCTGAATGTTACAATCTGAATTGAGAAAAGCACACTGCCTCCTTCTGATATCCTTGTACTGTGAGACCTATTCCACGTTGGATATCTCATTTTGACCACAAGTTCCATTCAAGGGAAAAGCAGCTGCAGTGATATTCGTAGTTAAATCCCTCAAAGAGAAACACCTGGAACGCAGACCTGCTTCTTGTCAAGTCAGTTTGAGAGACGGAGAGAAAATTAGCACCTCCCTGCTCTTAGCCATTTACCTCCAGAATGCAAGAATTTCTTCCTTTAGACTTCTGTTGTCTATGGTAGTGAAAATCCAATTATGATGTCACAATCCCTTGGTAGAAACGTGTCCTGGGTGCACTGCTATGTGTGTTTGGAGCCTTAGAGCCTGAAGACAGAGGTAGACAATGCCTGTTTTCCACATCAAAGTCTTGCATTACATCTAATTGAATGATGCCCTCCTTTTCTAGCAACATCCTTGTAAGCGAAAGGGAGAATAATTGATATCCTAGGCTTAACGTCCACGAGCAAATGCTGGAAATCACACCGTGTTCCTATAAAATGATTTTCAGAATGTGAGTGAGACTTTACTCCATGCTCACTCGGTGCATGATTTGAACGAGTAGGAACTGATTGTTTCTCCATGTTCCCTCTGCCTACGGAGAACTGTGGCTTCTCATTGAAATCCCACACTCTGTGTATGCCCAAACCCTAGAGAAACAGACGTAATGTTCTGATGGTTCTAATCTGAACCATGAAAAGCACACTGCCTCCTTCGTAAATCAATGGAATAGGAGGGCTATTCCACGGGTGGATATCTCCCTCTAACTGCAAGTTCCATTGAAGCGAAAGCCAGCTAGAGTGATATTTATAGATTAGTCCCTCACAGAGAAACACCCGGAAATGAGATCTGCTTTTTGTGAAGTCAGTTTCAGGAATGGAGTGGAAATAACAATAACCCTGCTCTTTGGAGTTTACCAACAGGAGTTAAGATATTGTTCATCTAGCGTACATTTGTGTGCAGTAGTGAATGTCCAAGTATTATGTCATAATCCTTTGGAAATCCGACTTCTTGCGCACTGCTATGTGTGTTTGGACAATTGGAGCCTAAAGACAGAGGTGGAAAATGCTAGTTATCCACATGAAAATCTTGTATCACCCCTAATTGCCAGACGCCTCTATTTTCTAGCAACATCCCAGCAAGGGAAAGGGAGAAACTGAGATAAAAAGGACTTAACGTCTCCAAGCAAAATTTGGAATTCACACCGTGTTGCTATAAACTGATTTTCAGAATGTGAGTAGGTCTGTATTCCATGCCTCTTCTGTGCCTTATTTGCAAGAGTAGCTAGAGCTTGATTTTAAATGTTCCCCGTGCCTGAGCAGAACTCTGGCTTCGCATTGGATTCCAGCACTCTTTGTCCGGTCAAATTTTGGAGAAACAGAAGTAATGTTCTGAAAGTTAGAATCTGAATCAAAAGCAGTACACTGCCTCCTTCGGAAATCTCTGGAATAGGAGTGCTATTCCGTGGGGGGGGGGGTATCTCTTTGTGACCACAAGCTCCATTCAAGCCAATGGCACCTGGAGTGATATTAGTAGATTATTCCCTCAAATAGAAACACCTGCCAATTAGACGTGCTTCTTTTGAAGGCAGCTTGAGGAACAGAGTGGAAATTAGAACCTTCATGCTCTTAGCCTGTTACCGCAAGGGCGCAAGAGTTTGTTCCTTTAGACTACCTTTTTCTGTGGTAGGGAAAGTCCTATTATAATGTCATAATACCGCTTTAGAAAAGATTCCTGGCACACTGCTATGTGAGTTTGGATGGCTAGAGCCTGAAGACAGAGGTGGAAGATGCCTGTTTTCCACAGCAAAGTATAGGACCACACCTAAATGCCAGATGACTCCCTTTTCTAGCAACATGCAAGCAAGTGAAAGTGAGTAGCTGGGATATCAGGGGCTTCATCTCATCAAGCAAAATTTGGAATTCACACCGTTTTGCTCTAAAATGTCTTTCAGAATCTGAGAGGGACGGTACTACCTGCTCAATCTGTAAATTATTCTCGAGTAGGAAGAGATTGATTATCTATGATCCCTGTGCCTGAGGAGAACTCTGCCTTATTACTCAAATACCGCACAGCTTGTAAGGTCAAACTGTGGAGAAAGAGAGGTAATGTTCTGAAGGTTAGAAGCTGAATCAAGAAAAGCACAATGCCCCCTTCGGAAATCTCTCGACCAGGAGTGATATCGACCGGGAGGATATTTCCTTTTGACCCCAAGCTCCATTCAAGGGAAAAGCAGCTGGAGTGATATTCGTAGTTAATTCGTTCAAAGAGAAAAACCTGGAACACAGACCTGCTTCTTGTGAAGTCAGTTTGAGGGACGGAGAGGTAAGTACCACCTCACTGCTCTTAGCCATTAACCTCCAGGATGCAAAAATTTGTTCCTTTAGATTTTCTTTATCTGTGGTAGTGAAAGTCCAATTATGACGTCACAATCCCTTGGTGAAAACGTATCCTGGGTGCATTGCTATGTGTGTTTGGAGCCTGAGAACCTGAAGACAGAAGTGGTAAATGCCTGTTTTCCACATCAAAGTCTTGGATTACACCTAATTGAAAAATGTCTCTATTTTCTAGCAACATCCATGTAAGCAAAAGGGAGAATAAGGGATATCAGAAGCTTAACCTCCACGAGCAAAAGCTGGAAATCACTCCGTGTGCCTATAAAATGATTTTCAGAATTTGAGTGGGACTGTACTCCATGCTCACTCGGTGCATTATTTGAACGAGTAGGAACTGATTGTATCTCCATGTTCCCTCTGACTACGGAGAACTGTGGTTTCACATTGAAATCCCAAACTATTTGTATGGGCAAAACCTAAAGATACAGACGTAATATTCTGATGGTTCAAATCTGAACCGTGAAAAGCACACTACCTCCTTCGGAAATCACTGGAATAGGAGGGCTATTCCACGGGTGGATATCTCCCTCTAACTGCAAGTTTCATTGAAGTGAAAGCCAGCTGGAGTGATATTTATAGATTACTCCCTCCTGGAGAAATGCCCGGAAATCAGACCTGCTTTTTCTGGAGTCAGTTTCAGGAACGGAGTGGTAATAACAATGGCCCTGCTCTTTGGCGTTTACCATCAGGAGTATAGAGTTTGTTCATCTAGGGTACATTTGTGTGCAGTAGTGAATGTCCCATTATTATGTCATAATCCCTTTGTAAATCCGAGTTCTGGCACAATGCTATGTGTGTGTGGAAAATTAGAGCCTAAAGACAGAGGTGGAAAATGCCCGTTATCCACATGAAAGGCTTCGATCACACCTAATTGCTAGACTCCTCTATTTTCTAGCAACATCCCAGCAAGGGAAAGGGAGAATCTGGGATAATAAGGACTCAATGTCTCCAAGCAATAGTTGGAATTCACACCGTGTTGCTACAAACTGATTTTCAGAATGTGAGTTGGTCTGTATTTCATGTCTCTTCTGTGCCTTATCTGCAAGTGTAGGAAGAGCTTGATTATCCATGTTCCCTGTGCCTGAGCAGAACTCTGGCTTCTCATTGGATTCCAGCACTCTTTAGCCGGTCAAATTTTGGAGAAACAGACGTAATGTTCTGAAGGTTACAATCTGAATCGAAAGCCGTACACTGAATCCTTCAGAAATCTCTGGAATAGGAGTGCTATTCCCCGGGGGGGGGGGATATCTCTTTGTGACCACAGGCTCCATTCAAGCCAATGGAACCTGGACTGATATTAGTAGATTACTCCATCAACTAAAAACACCTGCCAATTAGACGTGCTTCTTTTGAAGTCAGCTTGAGGAACAGAGTGGAAATTAGAACCTCCAAGCTCTTAGCCTGTTACCGCAAGGGCGCAAGAGTTTGTTCCTTTAGACTACCTTTGTCTGTGGTAGTGAAAGTCCTAATATGACTTCATAATCCCGCTGGAGAAAAGAGACCTGGCACACTGCTATGTGAGTTTGGACGGCTAGAGCCTGAAGACAGAGGTGGAAGTTGCATGATTTCCACATCAAAGGATTGGATCACACCTAAATGCCAGATGTCTCTCTTTTCTAGAAACATCCAAGCAAGTGAAAGGGAGTAGCTGGGATATCAGGGGCTTCATCTCCCCAAGCAAAAGTTGGAAATCACACCGTTTTGCTCTAAAATGTCTTTCAGAATTGGAGTGGTCGGTACTCCATGCTTAATCTGTGAATTATTTTCAAGAGTAGGAAGAGATTGATTCTCTATGCTCCCTGTGCCTGAGGAGAATTCTGCATTAATACTCAAATCCCGCACAGCTTGTAAGTTCAAACTGTGGAGAAAGAGAGGTAATGTTCTGAAGGTTAGAAGCTGAATCAAGAAAAGCACAATGCCTCCTTGGCAAATCTCTCGACTAGGAGTGCTATCCCACGGGAGGATATCTCATATTGACCACAAGTTCCATTCAAGGGAACAGCAGCTGGAGTGATATTCGTAGTTAATTCGTTCAAAGAGAAACACCTGGAACACAGACCTGCTTCTTGTGAAGTTAGTCTGAGGGACGGACTGCAAACTAGCACTTCCCTGCTCTTAGCCGTTTACCTCCAGGACGCAAGAATTTGTTCCTTTATACTTCCTTTATCTGCGGTAGTGAAAGTTCAATTATGATGTCACTATCCCTTGGTAGAAACGTGTCCTGGGTGCACTGCTATGTGTGTTTGGAGCCTTAGAGCCTGAAGACAGAGGTAGACAATGCCTGTTTTCCACATCAAAGTCTTGCATTACATCTAATTGAATGATGCCCTCCTTTTCTAGCAACATCCATATAAGCGAAAGGGAGAATAAGGGATATCAGAAGCTTAACCTCCACGAGCAAATGCTGGAAATCATACCGTGTGCCTATAAAATGATTTTCAGAATTTGAGTGGTTCTGTACTCCATGCTCACTCGGTGCATTATTTGCACGAGTAGGAACTGATTGTTTCTCCATGTTCCCTCTGCCTACGGAGAACTGTGGCTTCTCATTCAAATCCCACACTATTTGTATGGGCAAACCCTAGAGAAACAGACGTAATATTCTGATGGTTCGAATATGAACCGTGAAAAGCACACTGCCTCCTTCGCATATCACTGGATAAGGAGGGCTATTCCACGGGTGGATATCTCCCTGTAACTGCAAGTTCCATTGAAGCAAAAGCCATCTGAGTGATATTTATAGATTACTCCCTCCTGGAGAAACGCCCGGAAATCAGACCTGCTTTTTCTGAAGTCAGTTTGAGGAATGGAGTGGAAATAACAATGGCCCTGCTCTTTGGCGTTTAACATCAGGAGTTTAGAGTTTATTCATCTAGCGTACATTTGTGTGCAATAGTGAATGTCCAATTGTTATGTCATAATCCCTTTGTAAATCCGAATTCTGGTGCACTGCTATGTGTGTGTGGACAATTAGAGCCTAAAGAAAGAGGTGGAAAATGCCCATTATCCACATGAAAGGCTTCGACCACACCTAATTGCTAGACTCCTCTATTTTCTAGCAACATCCCAGCAAGGGAAAGGGAGCACCTGGGATAATAAGGACTTAATTTCTCCAAGCAAAGTTGGAATTCACACCGTCTTGCTATAAACTGATTTTCAGAATGTGAGTAGGTCTGTATTCCATGCCTCTTCTGTGCCTTATTTGCAAGAGTAGGAAGAGCTTGATTCTCCATGTTCCCTGTGCCTGAGCAGAACTCTGGCTTCGCATTGGATTCCAGCACTCTTTGTCCGGTCAAATTTTGGAGAAACAGACGTAATGTTCTGAAGGTTAGAATCAGAATCAAAAGCAGAATACTGCCTCCTTCGGAAATCTCTGGAATAGGAGTGCTCTTCCACGGGGGGGCAGGGATATCTCTTTGTGACCACAAGCTCCATTCAAGCCAATGGAACCTGGACTGATATTAGTAGATTACTCCCTCAAATAGAAACACCTGCCAATTACACGTGCTTCTTTTGAAGTCAGCTTGAGGAACCGAGTGGAAATTAGAACCTCCAAGCTCTTAGCCTGTTACTGCAAGGGCGCAAGAGTTTGTTCCTTTAGACTACCTTTGTCTGTGGTAGTGAAAGTCCTATTATGACGTCATAATCCTGCTGGAGAAAAGAGTCCTGGCACACTGCTATGTGTGTTTGGACGGCTAGAGCCTGAAGACAGAGGTGGAAGAGGCATGATTTCCACATCAAAGGATTGGATGACACCTAAATGCCAGATGCCTCTCTTTTCTAGCAACATCCATGCAAGTGAAAGGGAGTAGCTGGGATATCAGGGGCTTCATCTCCCCAAGCAAAAGTTGGAATTCACACCGTTTAGCTCTAAAATGTCTTTCAGAATCTGATTGTTCGGTCCTCCATGCTCAATTTGTGAATTATTTTCAAGAGTAGGAAGAGATTGATTCTCTATGTTCTCTGTGCCTGAGGAAAACACTGTCTTATTACTCAAATCCCGCACAGCTTGTAAGTTCAAACTGTGGAGAAAGGGAGGTAGTGTTCTGAAAGTTAGAAGCTGAATCAAGAAAAGCACAATGCCTCCTTCGGAAATCTCTCGACTAGGAATGCTATCCCACGGGAGGATATCTCCTTTTGACTGCAAGCTCCATTCAAGGGAAAAGCAGCTGGAGTGATATTCGTAGTTAATTCCCTCAAAGAAAAACACCTGGAACACAGAACTGCTTCTTGTGAAATCAGTTGGAGGGACGGACTGCAAATTAGCACCTCCCTGCTCTTATCCATTTACCTCCAGGACTCAAGAATTTGTTCCTCTAGACTTCCTTTATCTGTGGTAGTGAAAGTTCAATTATGACGTCACAATCCCTTGGTAGAAACGTGTCCTGGGTTCACTGCTATGTGTGTTTGGAACCTTAGAACCTGAAGACAGAGTTGGTAAATGCCTGTTTTCCACATCAAAATCTTGGATTCCACCTCATTGAAAAATGCCTCTCTTTTCTAGCAACATCCAAGTAATGAAAAAGGAGAATAAGGGATATCAGAAGCTGAACCTCGACGAGCAAAAGCTGTAAATCACACCGTGTGCCTATAAAAAGATTTTCAGAATTTGAGTAGTACCCTACTCCCTGCTCACTCGGTGCATTATTTTAACGAGTAGGAACTGATTGTTTCTCCATGTTCCCTCTGCCTACGGAGAACTATGGCTTCTCATTGAAATCCCACACTATTTGTATGGGCAAACCTAGAGAAACAGACGTAATGTTCTGATGGTTCGAAAGTGAACCGTGAAAAGCACACTTCCTCCTTCGGAAATCCCTTGAATAGGAAGGCTGTTCCATGGGTGGATATCTCCCTCTAACTGCAAGTTCCATTTAAGCGAAAGCCAGCTGGAGTGATATTTATAGATTACTCCTTCAGGGAGAAACACCCGGAAATCAGACCCGCTTTTTCTGAACTCAGTTTCAGGAAAGGAGTGGAAATAAAAATTGCCCTGCACTTTGGCGATTACCATCAGTAGTTTAGAATTTGCTCATCTAGGGTACATTTGTGTGCAGAAGTGTGTGTCCAACTATTATGACATAATCCCTTTGTAAATCCGAGTTCTTTCACACTGCTATGTGTGTGTGGACAATTAGAGCCTAAAGACAGAGGTGGAAAATGCCCGTTATCCACATGAAAGGCTTCGATCACACATAATTGCTAGACTCCTCTTTTTTCTAGCAACATCCCAGCAAGGGAAAGGGAGAATCTAGGATAATAAGGACTTAATGTCTCCAAGCAAAAGTTGGAATTCACACCGTGTTGATATAAACTGATTTTCAGAATGTGAGTAGGTCTCTATTCCATGCCTCTTCTGTGCCTTATTTGCAAGAGTAGGAAGAGCTTGATTCTCCATGTTCCCTGTGCCTGAGCAGAACTCTGACTTCGCATTGGATTCCAGCACTCTTTGTCCGGTCAAATTTTGGAGAAACAGACGTAATGTTGTGAAGGTTAGAATCTGAATCGAAAGCAGTACACTGCCTCCTTCGGAAATCTCTGGAATAGAAGTGCTCTTCCACGGGGGGGATATCTCTTTGTGACCACAAGCTCCATTCAAGCCAATGGAACCGGGAGTGATATTAGTACATTACTCTCTCAAATAGAAACACCTGCCAATTGGACGTGCTTCTCTAGAAGTCAGCTTGAGGAACAGAGTGGAAATTATAACCTCTAAGCTCTTAGCCTGTTAGCGCAAGGGCGCAAGTGTTTGTTCGCTTAGACTACCTTTGTCTGTGGTAGTGAAAGTCCTATTATGACGTCATAATCCCGCTGGCGAAAAGTGTCCTGGCACACTTCTATGTGTGTTTGGACGGCTAGAGCCTGAAGACAGGGGTGGAAGATGCATGTTTTCCACATCAAAGTATTGGATCACACCTAAATGCCAGCTGCCTCTCTTTTCTAGCAACTTCCAAGCAAGTGAAAGTGGTTCGCTGGGATATCATGGGCTTCATCTCCCCAAGAAAAAGTTGGAATTCACACCATTTTGCTCTAAAATGTGTTTCAGAATCTAAGTGGGACGGTACTCCCTGTTCAAACTGTGTATTATTTTCAAGAGTAGGAAGAGATTGATTCTCTATGTTCCCTGTGGTTGAGGAGAAATCTGCCTTATTACTCAAATCCCGCACAGCTTCTAAGTTTAAACGGTGGAGAAAGAGACGTAATGTTCTGAAGGTTAGAAGCTGAATCAAGAAATGCACAGTGCCTCCTTGGCAAATCTCTCGACTAGGAGTGCTATCCCATGGGAGGATATCTCCTTTTGATGACAAGCTAGATTCAATGGAAAAGCAGCTAGAGTGATATTCGTAGTTAATTCGCTCAAAGAGAAACACCTGGTGCACAGACCAGCTTCTTATGAAGTAAGTCTGAGGGACGGACTGGAAATTAGCACCTCCCAGCTCTTAGCCGTTTACCTCCATGACGCAAGACTTTGTTCCTTTAGACTTCCTTTATCTGCGGTAGTGAAAATCCAATTATGTCGTCACCACCATTTGGTAGAAACGTTACCTGGGTGCACTGCTATGTGTGTTTGGAGCCATAGAGCCTGAAGACAGAGGTGGTTAATGTCTGTTTTCCACATCAAAGTCATGGATTACACCTAATTGAAAGATGCCTCTCTTTTCTAGCAACATCCAAGTAAGCGAAAAGTAGAATAAGGGATTTCAGAAGCTTAAACTAAATGAGCAAAAGCTGGAAATCACACCGTGTGGCTATAAAATGATTTGCAGAATGTTAGTGGGACTGTACTCCATGCTCACTCGGTGCATTATTTGAACGACTAGGAACTGATTGTTTCTCCATGTTCCCTCTGCCTACGGAGAATTGTGGCTTCTCATTGAAATCCCACACTCTTTGTATGGGCAAACCCTAGAGAAACAGACATATTGTTCTGAGGTTCAAAACTGAACCGAGAAAAGCACACGACCTCCTACAGAAAGCTCTGAAATAGGAGGGCTATTCCACGGGTGGATATCTCCCTCTAACTGCAAGTTCCATTGACGCGAAAGCCAGCTGGAGTGATATTTATAGATTACTCCCTCATGGAGAAACGCCCAGAAATCAGACATGATTTTTCTGAAGTCAGTTTCAGGAACGGAGTGGAAATAAAAATGACCCTGCTCTTTGGCATTTACCATCAGGAGATATGAGTTTGTTCATCTAGGGTACATTTGTGTGCAGTAGTAAATGTCCAATTATTATGTCATAAGCCCTTTGTAAATCCGAGTTCTGGCGAACTGCTATGTGCGTTTGGACAATTAGAGCCTAAAGACAAAGGTGGAAAACGCCTGTTATACACATGAAAGTCTTGGATCACACATAATTGCCAGACGCCTCTATTTTCTAGCAACATCCCAGGAAGGGAAAGGTAGAATGTGGGATAATAAGGATTTAATGTATCCAAGCAAATTTGGAATTTACACCGTGTTGCTATAAACTGATTTTCAGAATGTGAGTAGGTCTGTATTGCATGCCTCTTCTGTGCCTTATTTACAAGAGTAGGAAGAGCTTGATTCTCCATGTTCCCTGTGC
The DNA here is from genome assembly GCA_004025085.1 of Thryonomys swinderianus. Classification (NCBI taxonomy): domain Eukaryota; kingdom Metazoa; phylum Chordata; class Mammalia; order Rodentia; family Thryonomyidae; genus Thryonomys; species Thryonomys swinderianus. Next base: position 9,865 of record PVIC010020329.1, on the reverse strand, counting down.
CTGAGCAGAAATCTGGCTTCGCATTGGATTTCAGCACTCTTTGTCCGGTCAAATTTTGGAGAAACACACGTAATGTTCTGAAGGATAGAACCTGAATCGAACGCAGTACACTGCCTCCTTCGGAAATCTCTGCAATAGCAGTGCTATTCAACGAGGGGGGATATCTCTTTGTGACCACAAGCTCCATTCAAGCCAGTGGCCCCCGGATTGATTTTAGATTACTCCCTCAAATAGAAACACCTGCCAATTGCACATGCTTCTTTTGAAGTCAGCTTGAGGAACACGTTGGAAATTAGAACCTCCAAGCTCTTAGCCTGTTACCGCAAGGACGCAAGAATTTGTTCCTTTAGAATACCTTTGTCTGAGGTAATGAAAGTCCTATTATGACGTCATAATCCCGCTGTAGAAAAGAGTCCTGGCACACTGCTATGTGTGTTTGGATGGCTAGAACATGAAGACAGAGGTGGAACATGCATGTTTTCCACATGAAAGGATTGCATCACAACTACATGCCAGATGCCTCTCTTTTCTAGCAACCTCCGATCAAGTGAAAGTGAGTAGCTGGGATATCAGGGTCTTCGTTTCCCCAAGCAAATTTGGAATTCACACCGTTTTGCTCTAAAATGTCTTTCAGAATCTAAGTGGGACGGTATTCCCTGCTCAAACTGTGAATTATTTCAAGAGTAGGAAGAGATTGATTCTCTATGATCCCTGTGCCTGAGGAGAATTCTGCCGTATTACTCAAATCCCGCACAGCTTGTAAGTTCAAACTGTGGAGAAAGAGACGTAATGTTCTGAAGGTTAGAAGCTGAATCATGAAAAGCACAAGGCCTCCTTGGCGAATCTCTCGACTAGGAGTGCTATCCCAAAAGAGGATATCTCCTTTTGACCACAAGCTCCATTCAAGGTAAAAGCAGCTAGAGTGATATTCGTAGTTAATTCCCTCAAAGAGAAACACCTGGAGCACAGACCTGCTTTTTATGAAGTCAGTTTGAGGGACGGACTGGAAATTAGCCCCTCCCAGCTCTTAGCCATTTACCTCCATGACACAAGAATTTGTTCCTTTAGAATTCCTTTATCTGCTGTAGTGAAAGTCCAATTATGACGTCACAATCCCTTGGTAGAAACGTGTCATGGGTGCACTGCTATGTGTGTTTGGAACCTTAGAGCCTGAAGACAGAGGTGGTAAATGCGTGTTTTCCACAGCAAAGTGTTGGATTACACCTAAATGAAAGATACCTCTCTTTTCTAGCAACATGCAAGTAAGCAAAAAGGAGAATAAGGGATATCAGAAGCTTAAACTCCACGAACAAAAGCTGGAAATCACACCGTGTGGCTATAAAACGATTTTCAGAATGTGAGTGGGACTGTATTGCATGCTCACTTGGTGCATTATTTGAATGAGTAGGAACTGATTGTTTCTCCATGTTCCCTCTGCCTACGGAGAACTGTGGCTTCTCATTGAAATCCCATACTATTTGTATGGGCAAACCATAGAGAAACAGACGTAATGTTCTGATGTTTCAAAACTGAACCGAGAAAAGCACACTACCTCCTTCGGAAATCTCTGGAATAGGAGGGCTATTCCACGGGTGCATATCTCCCTCTAACTACAAGTTCCATTTAAGCGAATGCCACCTGGAGTGATATTTATAGATTACTCCTTACGGAGAAACGGCCGGAAATCGGACCTGCTTTTTCTTAAGTCAGTTTCAGGAACGGAGTGGAAATTAAAATGACCCTGCTCTTTGGCATTTAACATCAGGAGTTATGAGTTTGTTCATCTAGGGTACATTTGTGTGCAGTAGTGAATGTCCAATTATTATGTCATAATCCCTTTGTAAATCCAAGTTCTGGTGCACTGCTATGTGTGTTTTGACAATTAGAGCCTAAAGACAGAGGTGGAATATGCCAGTTATCCACATGAAATTCTTGGATCACACCTTATTGCCAGACGCCACTATTTGCTAGCAACATCCGAGCAAGGGAAAGTGACAATCTGGGATAATAAGGATTTAATGTTTCCAAGCAAAAGTTGGAATTCACACCGTGTTGCTATAAACTGATTTTCAGAATGTATGTCTGTATTCCATGCCTCTTCTGTGCCTTATTTGCAAGAGTAGGAAGAGCTTGATTCTCCATGTTCCCTGTGCCTGAGCAGAACTCTGGCTTCACACTGGATTCCAGCACTCTATGTCCGGTCAAATTTTGGAGAAACAGACGTAATGTTCTGATGGTTAGAAACTGAATCGAAAGCAGTACACTGCCTCCTTCGGAAATCTCTGGAATAGGAGTGCTATTCCACGGGGGGGATATCTCTTTGTGAACACAAGGTCCATTCAAGCCCATGGCCCCCGGAGTGGTTTTAGATTACTCCCTCAAATACCGACACCTGCCAATTAGACGTGCTTCTTTTGAAGTCAGCTTGAGGAACGGAGTGGAAATTAGAACCTCCAAGCTCTTAGCCTGTTACCGCAAGGACGTAAGAGTTTGTTCCTTTAGACTACCTTTGTCTGTGGTAGTGAAAGTCCTATTATGACGTCATAATCCCGATGTAGTCAAGAGTCCTGGCACACAGCTATGTGTGTTTGGTCGGCTAGAGCCTGAAGACAGAGGTGGAAGATGCCTGTGTCCACATCAAAGTTTTCATCACAACTACATGCCAGATGCCTCTCTTTTCTAGCAGCATCCAAGCAAGTGAAAGTGAGTAGCTGGGATATCAGGGGCTTCATCTCCCCAACCAAAAGTTGGAATTCACACCATTTTGCTCTAAAATGTCTTTCAGAATCTCAGTGTTACGGTACTCCCTGTTTAAACTGTGAATTATTTTCAAGAGTAGGAAGAGATTGATTCTCTATGTTTCCTGTGCCTGAGGAGAACTCTGCCTTATTACTCAAATCCCGCACAGCTTCTAATTTCAAACTGTGGAAAAAGAGAAGTAATGTTCTGAAGTTTAGAAGGTGAATCAAGAAAAGCACAATGCTTCCTTGGGAAATGTCTCGACTAGGAGTCCTATCCCACGGGAGGATATCTCCTTTTGACCACAAGCTCCACTCAAGGGAAGAGCAGCTGGAGAGATATTCGTAGTTAATTCCCTCAACGAGAAACACCTGGAGCACAGACCTGCTTCTTGTGAAGTCTGTTTGAGGGACTGACTGGCAATTAGCACCTCCCTGCTCTTAGCCGTTTACCTCCATGACACAAGAATTTGTTCCTTTAGACTTCCTTTATCTGTGGTAGTGAAAGTCCAATTATGACGTTAAAATAATTTGGTAGAAATGTTTCCTGGGTGCACGACTATGTGCGTTTGGTGCCGTAGTTCCAGAAGACAGAGGTGGAAAATGCCTGTTTTCCACATTAAAGTCTTGGATTACACCTAATTGAAAGACGCCTCTCTTTTCTAGCAATATCCTAGTAAGATAAAAAGAGAATAAGCGATATCAGAAGCTTAAATTCCACGAGCACAAGCTGCAAATCACAGTGTGTGGCTATAAAATTATTTTGAGAATGTGAGTGTGACTGTACTCCATGCTCACTCGGTGCATTATTTGCATGAGTTGGAACAGACTGTTTCTCCAAGTTCCCTCTGCCTACGGAGAATTGTGGCTTCTCATTGAAATCCCACACTATTTGTATGGGCAAACCCTAGAGAAACAGATGTAATGTTCTGATGGTTCAAATCTGAACCGAGAAAAGCACACTGCCTCCTTCGGAAATCTCTGGAATAGATGGACTATTCCACGGGTGGATATCTCCCTCTAACTGCAAGTTCCATTTAAGCGAAAGCCAACTGGAGTGATATTTATAGATGACTCCCTTACGGAGAAACGCCCGGAAGTCAGACCTGCATTTTGTGAAGTCAATTTCAGGAATGGAGTGGAAATAACCATGATCCTGCTCTTTGGGCTTTACCATCAGGAGTTAAGAGTTTGTTCACTTATTAGTATATCCTCCAGATGTGTCCAATTGCACCTAAATGGATCGATCTTGTCATTCTTTATGGCAGAGTAATACACCATTTGCAAAAAAACCACATGTTCTTTATCCACTCTCCAGTTGATGGACATTTGGGTTGTTTCCAAGATTGAGCTATCACGAACTGAGCTGCTATGAACAAGGGTGTACATCTGTCTTTCCAATGTGAGTTTTTAAGTTCCTTTGGGTATATTCCCAGCAGGGGTATAGAAGTGTCAAATGGGACCCGTAGTCCTAGTTTTCCGAGAAATCTCCACACAGATCTCCACAATGGTTGCACAAGTCTGCAATCCCACCAACAGTGTAGAAGGGTTCCCTTCTCTCCGCAGCCACGCCAGGATTTATCGTTGGTTGACTTTGTGATCGCAGCCATTCTTTGTGGAGTGAGGTGGAATCTCAATGTTGTTTTCATTTGCATCTCTCGAATGACCAGAGATGTTCAGCATTTCTTCATATGTTTCTTGGCTGCTTTGATTTCTGCCTCTGACAATTGTCTGTTCATTTCAGTTGCCCATTTTTGAATTAGGTCTTAAAACTTGGGGAGGGTGACCTACTAAGTGAAATCAATAGATCACAGATAGACAATTCCCGGAACTTCTCTTTGGCATGAACAACTGTAGATGCAAATGAGTTCTAGAAAGTAGGACAGCGTTCATAGAGTGGAATATTTCTATAGGAAACTTGGTGTGGAAATGTGATGAGGGGAAGGAATAAATATGACACAGAAAGAAAATAAAAGAGCATGTTTAAATGGGGGAGAAGGGGGGAGTGGGTAACGATATGGGTAAAAATGAGAATTAAATTTTGGCATATACTGGTACAAATTTCGCAATATTATATGTGATTTTGAGATGTATATTAATTGTACCAATAAAGAAGTCAATTAAAAAAAGAGTTTGCTCATCTAGGGTACATTTGGGTGCAGTAGTGAATGTCCAATTTTTATGTCATAATCTATTTGTAAATCCGAGTTCTGACGCACGGCAATGTGTGTTTGGACAATTAGAGCCTAATGACAGAGGTGGAAAATGCTTGGTATCCACATGAAAGTCTTGGATCACACCTAATTGCCAGACGCCTCTATTTTCTAGCAACATCCCAGCAAGGGAAAGGGAGAATCTGGGATAATAAGGACTTAATGTCTCCAAGCAAAAGGTGGAATTCACAGCGTGTGGCTATAAACTGATTTTGAGAATGTGAGTAGGTCTGTATTCCATGCCTCTTCTGTGCCTTATTTGCAAGAGTAGGAAGAGCTTGATTCTCAATGTTCTCTGTGCCTGAGCAGAACTCTGGCTTCCCATTGAATTCCAGCACTCTTTGGCCGGTCAAATTATGGAGAAACAGACGTAATGTTCTGAAGGTTAGAATCTGAATCGAAAGCAGCACACTGCCTCCTTCGGAAATCTCTGGAATAGGAGTGGTATTCCACGAGGGGGATACCTCTTTGTGACAACAAGCTCCATTCAAGCCAATGGCCCCCGGAGTGATTTTAGATTACTCCCTCAAATAGAAACACGTGCCAATAAGAAGTGCTTCTTTTGAAGTCAGCTTGAGGAACACGTTGGAAATTAGAACCTCCAAGCTCTTAGTCTGTTACCGCAAGGACGCAAGAGTTTGTTCCTTTAGACTACCTTTGTCTTTGGTAGTGAAAGTCCTAATATGATGTCATAATCCCTGTGTAGAAAAGAGTCCCGGCATACTGCTATGTGGGTATGGACAGCTAGAGCCTGAAGACAGAGGTGGAAGATGCCTGATTTCCACATCAAAAGACTGGATCACACCTAAATGCAAGAAGGCTCTGTTTTCTAGCAACATCCAAGCAAGTGACAGTGAGTAACTGGGATATCACGGGATTCATCTCCCCAAGTAAAAGTTGGAAATCACACCGCTTTGCTCTAAAATGTCTTTCAGAATCTGACTGGGATGGTACGCCCTGCTCAATCTGGGAATTATTTTCAAGAGTAGGAAGAGATTGATTCTCTATGTTCCCTGTGCCTGAGGAGAACTCTGCCATATTACTCAAATCCCGCACAGCTTCTAATTTCCAACTGTGGAGAAAGAGACGTAATGTTCTGAAGGTTAGAAGCTGAATCAAGAAAAGCACAATGCCTCCTTGGGAAATCTCCCGACAAAAAGTGATATCCCACGGGAGGATATCTCCTTTTGACCACAAGATCCATTCAAGGGAAAAGCAGCTGGAGTGATATTCGTAGTTAATTCCCTCCACAAGAAACACCTGGAGCACAGACCAGGTTCTTGTGAAGTCAGTTTGAGGGACGGAGTGGAAATTAGCACCTCCCTGCTCTTTGCCGTTTAACTCCATGACACAAGAATTTGTTCCTTTAGACTTCCTTTATCTGTGGTACTGAAAATCCAATTATGACGTCAAAATCATTTGGTAGAAATGTGTCCTGAGTGCACTGCTACATGTGTTTGGAGCCTTAGAGCCAGAAGCAGAGGTGGAAAATGACAGTTTTCCACATTAAAGTCTTGGATTACACCTAATTGAAAGACGCCTTTCTTTTCTAGCAACATTCAAGTAAGCGAAAAGGAGAATAAGTGATATCAGAAGCTTAAACTCCACGAGCGAAAGCTGGATATCACACCGTGTGGCTATAAAATTATTTTGAGAATGTGAGTGGGACTGTACTCCTTGCTCACTCGGTGCGTTATTTGAACAAGTAGGAAATGATTGTTTCTCCATGTTCCCTCTGCCTACGGAGAATTGTAGCTTCTCATTGAAATCCCACACTATTTGTATGGGCAAACCCTAGAGAGACAGACGTAATGTTCTGATGGTTCGAATCTGAACCGAGAAAGGCAAACTGCCTCCTTCGTAAATCTCAGGAATAGGAGGGCTACTCCACGAGTGGATATCTCCCTCTAACTGCAAGTTCCATTAAAGTGAAAGCCAGCTGGAGTGATATTTATAGATTACTCCCTCACGGAGAAACGCCCGGAAATCAGACCTGCTTTTTCTGAAGTCAGTTTCAGGAACGGAGTGGACATAAAAATGACACTGCTCTTTGGCGTTTACCATCAGGAGTTATGAGTTTGTTCATCTAGGGTACATTTCTGTGCAGTAGTGAATGTCCAATTATTATGTCATAATCCCTTTTTAAATCCAAGTTCTGGTGCCCTGGTATGTGTGTTTGGACAATTAGAGCCTAAAGACAGAGGTGGAAAATGCCATTTACCCAAATGAAATTCTTGGATCACACCTAATTGCCAGACGCCTCTATTTTCTACCAACATCCCAGCAAGGGAAAGGGCAAATCTGGCATAATAAGGATTTAATGTCTCCAAGCAAAATTTGGAATTCACACCGTCTTGCTATAAACTGATTTTCAGAATGTGAGTAGGTCTGTATTCCATGCCTCTTCTGTGCCTTATTTGCAAGAGTAGGAAGAGCTTGATTCTCCATGTTCCCTGTGCCTGAGCAGCACTCTGGCTTCACATTGGATTCCAGCACTCTTTGTCCGGTCAAATTTTGGAGAAACAGAAGTAATGTTCTGAAGTTTAGAATCTGAAGCGAAAGCAATACACTGCCTCCTTCGGAAAACTCTGGAATAGGAGTGCTATTCCACGGGGGGGGGGGACTCTCTTTGTGACGACAAGCTCCATTCAAGCCAATCCCCCCAGAGTGGTTTTAGATTACTCCCTCAAATAGCAACACCTGCCAATTAGACGTGCTTCTTTTGAAGTCAGCTTGAGGTACAGGTTGGAAATTAGAACCTACAAGCTCTTAGCCTGTTACCGCAGGGACGCAAGAGTTTTTTCCTTTAGACTACCTTTGTCTGTGGTAGTGAAAGTCCTATTATGACGTCATAATCCCGCTGTAGAAAAGAGTACTGGCACACAGCTATGTGTGTTTGGACGGCTAGAGCCTGAAGACAGAGGTGGAAGATGCCTGTTTTCTACATCAAAGTTTGCATCACAACTACATGCCAGATGCCTCTCTTTTCTACAACATCCAAGCAAGTGAAAGTGAGTAGCTGGGATATCAGGGGCTTCATCTCCCCAACCAAAAGTTGGAATTCACACCGTTTTGCTCTAAAATGTCTTTCAGAATCTCAGGGGGACGGTACTCCCTGTTTAAAGTGTGAATTATTTTCAAAAGTAGGAAGAGATTCATTCTCTATGTTCCCTGTGCCTGAGGAGAACTCTACCTTATTACTCAAATTCCGCACAGCTTGTAAGTTCAAACTGTGGAGAAAGAGAAGTAATGTTCTTAAGGTTAGAAGCTGAATCAAGAAAAGCACAATGCCTCATTGAGAAAAGTCTCGACTAGGAGTGCTATCCCACGGGAGCATATGTCCTTTTGACCACAAGCTCCATTCAAGGGAACGCAGCTGGAGTGATATTCGTAGTTAATTCCCTCAACAAGAAACACCTGGAGCACAGACCTGCTTCTTGTGAAGTCAGTTTGAGAGACAGACTGGAAATTAGCACCTTCCTGCTCTTACCGTTTACCTCCATGACACAAGAATTTGTTCCTTTAGACTTCCTTTATCTATAGTAGTGAAAGTCCAATTATGACGTTAAAATCATTTGGTAGAAATGTGTCCTGGGTGCACTGCTATGTGACTTTGGAGCTTTAGAGCCAGAAGACAGAGGTGGAAAATGACAGTTTTCAACATCAAAGTCTTGGATTACACCTAGTTGAAAGACGCCTCTCTTTTCTAGCAATATCCAAGAAAGAGAAAAATAGAATAAGGGATATCGGAAGCTTAAACTCCACGAGCAAAAGCTGGAAATCACACTGTGTGGCTATAAAATGATTTTCAGAATCTGAGGGGGACTGTACTCCATGCTCACTCGGTGCATTATTTGCATGAGTTGGAACAGACTTTTTCTCCAAGTTCCCTCTGCCTACGGAGAACTGTTGCTTCTCATTGAAATCCCACATTATTTGTATGGGCAAACCCTAGAGAAACAGACGTAATGTTCTGATGGTTCTAATCTGAACCGAGAAAAGCACACTGCCTCCTTCGGAAATCTCTGGAATGGGAGGCCTATTCCACGGGTGGATATCTCCCTATAACTGCAAGTTCCATTTAAGCGAAAGCCAGCTGGAGTGATATTTATATATTACTCCCTTACGGAGAAACGCCCGGAAGTCAGACCTGCTTTTTGTGAAGTCAGTTTCAGGAATGGAGTGGAAATAACAATGACCCTGTTCTTTGGCCTTTACCATCAGGAGTTAAGAGTTTGTTCACTTATTAGTATATCCTCCAGATGTCTCCATTTGCACCTAAATGGATCGACCTTGTCATTCTTTATGGCAGAGTAATACTCCATTTGCAAAAAAAACCACATGTTCTTTATCCACTCTCCAGTTGATGGACATTTGGGTTGTTTCCAAGATTGAGCTTTCACGAACTGAGCTGCTATGAACAAGGGTGTACATCTGTCTTTCCAATGTGAGTTTTTAAGTTCTTTTGGGTATATCCCCAGCAGAGGTATAGCAGGGTCAAATGGGACCTGTAGTCCTAGTTTTCCGAGAAATCTCCACACGGTTCTTCACAATGGTTGCACAAGTCTGCAATCCCAGCAACAGTGTAGAAGGGTTCCCTTCTCCCCACAGCCACGCCAGCATTTATCGTTGGTTGACTTTGTGATCGCAGCCATTCTTTGTGGGGTGAGGTGGAATATCAATGTTCTTTTCATTTGCATCTCTCGAATGACCAGAGATGTTGAGCATTTCATCACGTTTCTTGTCTGCTTTGATTTCTGCCTCTGACAATTGTCTGCTCATTTCAGTAGCCCATTTTTGAATTAGGTCTTTAAACTTGGGGAGGCTGATCTACTAATAAGTGAAATCAATAGATCACAGATAGACAATTCCCGGATCTTCTCTTTGGCATGAACAACTGTAGATGCAAATGAG
>PVIC010020328.1:0-29650 GCA_004025085.1 Thryonomys swinderianus | reverse complement strand
TTTTTTTTTTTTTTTTTTTTTTTTTTTTTTTTTTTTTTTTTTTTTTTTTTTTTTTTTTTTTTTTTTTTTTTTTTTTTTTTTTTTTTTTTTTTTTTTTTTTTTTTTTTTTTTTTTTTTTGACACAGGGTCTCGCTTTGTAGTTCGGGCTGGCTCTGAGCTCACTATGTAGCCCATGCAAGCCTCGAACTTAGCAATCCTCCTGTCTCTGCCTCCCGAGTGCTGGGATGACAGGCGTGAGCCACCACGCCCAGCACTGTGGTCTGTGGTATTGATGGCTAGTGGGCATGAGTCACCACGCCCAGCATTGTATGTGGTTACCCGGGGATCGATCTCAGGACCTTGCACTTGCAAGGCAGGTACCGGAACCACTGAGCTAATCCTCCGGCCCTAGTTTTTCTTTCTTGAATGTATTTTTCATTTTAAAAATTGTCTACAACTGCATTTACAAATAAAAAAAAACTAATTTAAAAAGAGACAGCAGGCTGTCATGGAAAATACAGACAAAATGGATCTTCTTGGAGGCTCTAAGGATGCTGTTCTTAGGAAGCCTGAAGACTTCTCTAGGCCCATTTCTACAAGGGAGATGTGTCAGGGCCTTTCAGAAGCACTTCAGAGTACATGGGACTAGAACAACCTATGTGCTGAATCCCTTCTTGCAGAGTGATAATTCATTATACAGTGGAGCTATAGAGAAGTGAACAACTGCTTTAACCGAAAAATACATAGTTCGCAGGCCACAGTGTGCTGACATGTGTTGTACTTCTCCTACATGAAATGATTCAGCAGCAGACGCTTCAGAGAATCAGAAAGCACCGAGCGCCCCCTGCAGGTGGCGGACAGCATGGAGCGATCACATTCCCATCTCAGGCTAGGCTTCCTTGAAACAGTTCAAGACCTCGGTCAACAAAAGCTGCTGCAGTTATTTTTAAATAAAATTAAGTGTACTGGACCGCCCCACCAAAGAACTTTCTTCTGCCTCTTCTAGGGAGTACAGCAAATGCAGTCTTCTGAGCCAGGATATGAAACAGAAACAAGCTTTGTTATTTCAATTTCTTGGGAAGATTCAGCAGGGGGTGAGTGAAAAAGCATTACCAGTTAGAAAGTGAGCTTCAGGGCACAGGGCACCATTTCCAGCTCAAGCAGAGAAAGGCCTCCCGGGCCTGTCCTGAGACTGCTCTCGTCAAGAGGGACCTGGTACAGGGAGGACATGGGAGCACACAGAATCGAAATAAACTCAATAAAAAACATAGTTTATGTGAAGAAAACTTTAAAAACAGTACAAAGAAAGATGAAAAAAAGTAAATTAGAAAGCATACTATCTTTTGTAATAAGCAGACACAACAGCCTACAGATACTAGCTCTTCCTAATCTATTACTAATCTATTAATAACAATATAATTGTTATTATAATTTAATAACAATAGCAATTGGGTTTTGTTGAAACATGGCAAAATGACTTAATGTTCATCTTAAAAAATAAACAAAACAAAACCAGCTAGAGAGTTTCTGAAAACAAGAGTAACGAAAGGGAAATAAACCTTTCAGGTATTAAAATATGCTATAAAGTTAAAATGTCAAAATAATGGTTGTGACACAGGAATAGACTAATTAACAGAAGAAAATAGAAAAACAGAAATAGGCCCTAACGTGAATTTAAATTTGTTATTAACAAAGGATTTTATATCCATAAGAGAAAGATGAACTATTTAATAAATAGTATTTGGACCACTGGGTAGGCACCTGTAAAGAATTATTGGATAGTATTTCATACTCTGCATTAGGGTCAATCTAAGATACATCGAAGTCTTAAATGCAAGAAATAACAAAGTATTAGAAGAAAGAATAAGATGATGTTTAAATAATCCTGAAATAAGAAGGGCTTTCTTACCTCTAATCAGAAAAACAATACATTTTACCACACAAGTATTAAAATTTTCAACATGGCAAAACCCTAACAGCACATTCAAAAGAAAATGGTAAACAAGGGAGCACCTAATCATCGACAGTCAGATCTGTTACCGCAGCCACATACCTGGGATAAGAAACTTATCAGGAGGGAAGATTTGTTTCGCCCCTTCAAAAGCTGCAGGCTAATGGTTGGGGCCATCATCGGGCAACTATTCATGGTGGGCAGTGTGCGGTGGAGCAAAGCTACTCACTTCCTGGCAGACAGGAAACGGAAAGACAGGACAGGCCCCGCGGTCAGCCTCTCCCGGAAGGTCACACGCCCAATGACTGGGCTTCCTCTCGCTAGGCCCCGCCCCTTAAGGGTTCCACCATATTCCAATATCACTGTAGGTGGGAACCAAGACTTTAGCATGTGGGCCGTTTGGAAACATTTCAGTTGTGAACTACAGCAGTCATCAAGAAGCTAATCTCCCTGTATGTCTCCTAAAACAATAAAATTTTTATAAAATATATAAATCATTCACTGAATAGGAAATTCAAGTGACTCTAAAACTTTGAAAGATACTCAGTTTTATGCATAATAAAGTACATGCAGGGTAAGATTTTGACAGCATTTTAAATTTATATTAGCTACAAAAAACTGGCAACACACTTTGGCGAGTGTGTAGAAGACACACACACACACATTGTAATGAAGGTAGTTTGGAAGCACTCCCAAGATTACAAATGCACAAACCCTTTGACCTAGGAAGTCTATTTCTAAGGAATTTATCCTACAGATACATTAACACATTAGACAAATAATAATGATACAAAATATTATTTGCAGCATAACTTGTAATTGCAAAATATTGGAAACAATGTCTGGCAAGAAGAAGCTGATTCAATAAATTATACTTTACCTATTCAGTGGAAATTTTTGCAGCAATAAAAGTGGAGGAAAAATACTTAATATCTGATAGAGAGTAATTATTAAGATGTAATGGGAGGGCTGGAGATTTAGCTCAGTGGTTCTGGCACCTGCCTAGCAAGCAAAAGGTCCCTAGTTTGATCCCTGATAACCACACACAATGCTGGGCGCGGTGACTCATGCCCACCAGCAATCAGTACCACACACCACAATGCTGGGTGTGGTGGCTCACGCCTGTCATCTCAGCACTGGGGAGGCAGAGGCAGGAGGACTGCTGAGTTTGAGGCTTGTCTGAGCTACATAATGAGCTCAGGGCCAGCCTGAGCTACAAAACAAGACTGTCTCAAAAAAAAAAAAGATGTAGTGCCAACTGGAAGGGAGCAGCAGTAAGTATAAAAAGAAATTATCCATAAATGCCTTGTGTAACCATAAACATACCTGGGACAATATGCAAGAGACTTGTAAACTTGGGCACAAGTGTCAAGAAGATCTGGGTGGCACAAAACAGGAAAAAGCCCTGTTCCCACTATGTTTTCATCATATATCCTTTTGTAAAGTTTAAATTATTTAATTCCCTAAAGCCACTAAGTTTTATTAAAATGAGTACAAGGTCAAGGCAGTTTAGGAGTAGGATTAAAGATACTAACTGTGCAAAGCACATAGCGCACGCACAGGAGGTATTCAACAGAGCTACTGCACAGTGAGTGAACACCTCTGTCTGGAAGGAGGACTCAGGCCTTGCGCCACTGGTTCCTTCTCTCCCGGGAAGATATTTCTCAGACCCTCACTAAGACTTCGGATTGACCTTCTCCACTCTGCTTTTGCAGGTTTGAACCTTACATTAAGCATGACTTTCACTCAAACGTTAGTGCTTCACTGCGGTTTAAATCTAGAATATCCACCAAAAGCCTCATGTGTTCAGAGGTGAGGCTTTGGGAAAATGATTGGATTTTGGAGGTGCTATACTCATCACTGGATTAATCCGCGGATATCTTCACGGTTGGCTTGCTTCTAGGGGTGGGGTTGGTTAGAGGTGGTCACCAGCACGTGACTTAGAAGGGCACACCGCCTCTCTCTGCTTCCTGGCCGCCATCACGCAGCTCTCCAACCCTGGGCCAGCCCACCACGCTGTTTATCTTGGACTGATCGACTATGGACCGAAGACATGAGCCAAAATAAACCTCGCCTCTTTTAAATTGTGGGTGTCACGTATTTTGTCTTAACTATGAGAAAATAACGGAGATACTCCCAATGATTTTATTTAAAGGACAAAGCATTGAAACTCATGCTTATGAAGTTCGTTAAAAAAAAAAAAAACAACCATGATGAGAATTATGCTAAGGCCTGGAGAACAAAAGTAAAAAGTAAAGAATTAGGTTGTCTCTGACTCTGAAGGACATTGGAAAATGTGCCCACGGAATCTCTGCTGTACATGCAAGTGTCTGTTCACTGGGCAGTTGTAGGCAGGGATACTCCATGCTTTTCAGGCACCAGCAGTGCCAAAGGCTGAAGACTCCAGGCTGAAAATCACCACATGTAGACTGTCTTGTGAGTCAACTAAAACTGAGGCAGATATTACCAAGATTGGTCAGATGAGCGGTCGAACCTCCCATCTTGGCCTCATAGCAAAGGGAGGCTTAATATCCCTGCAATGTCAAAGTGATTCACAGAAAAACAACTTACAATGATGCTGCAAGAAAATAAGATGCAAGTGAAAGGGAAAATGTGGTGCCTGTGGACTGAAAGACAATACTGATAAAATGTCAATACCAGGGCCGGAGGGTTAGCTCAGTGGTTCTGGTGCCTGCCTCGCAAGCGCAAGGACCTGAGTTCGATCCCCGGTAACCACATAGAATGCTGGGCGTGGAGACTCACGGCCACCAACAATCAACACCGCATACCACAATGCCGGACGTGGTGGCTCACGCCTGTTATCCCAGCACTCGGGAGACAGAGACAGGAGGATTGCTGAGTTCGCGGCGGCTTGCCTGGGCACCATAGTGAGCTCAGGGCCAGCCTGAACTACAAAGCGAGACCCTGTCTCAAAAAGCAAAAAAAAAAATGTCAATACCAGCCCAAGTAAGTCATAGAGCTAGCGTCCTCTCTATCAAAATCCATGGAAAAAACATGGAAGACAGGAAACAGAGAGCTATCGAGGGAGATGGACCCTTCCAGGCCACACACGCAGTGACCCATATCCTCCAATCAGGCTTCATCTTCCAACACCACATTTAACTAAAAATGTACCCAGGTATTACAAACATCTGGATCATGCCCTTATAATCCAATTATTGCCCAAAATGTGCTTCTCTGAGCACAAGAAACTTTGCGGAGATCATCCAGAAATAAGCCATAATAGTGAAAGAAAGCTAATTAACACAATTATTAAATAGTCACAATGGCCAAAAGATGGAAACAACTCAAGTGTCACAAAGAGATGAATGAATAAACCAGTGTATTATATACATGCAGATTATTCAACTTTTTTTAAAAAAGAAATTCTAATCCTTGCTACAAGTGAACTTTGAAAGCACTGTGCTAATTCTTATAGGTCAGACTCAAAATGTCAGATATCCCATGCTTCCCCCCATCTGTGGAACAGATCTAAACAGAATAGAAGTTGAGTTGTGTAAAATCAAAAATAGACATTACCGAGTGTTTACCAGGAGATGGAATGGCTAAAATTTTCATACTTTGTTTCTGAGCTACTTTATATTATTGGTATACAATGTGTGTCGACGTCAGTTCCACACAGTTTTTATGGTGGTAGTTTTATAATGAGTTTGGAAAAGGTGAGTGTAAGTAGTCCAACTTTTTCTTTCTCAATATCGTTTTGGCTATTCAGGGACCTTTAATACTCCATGTGGATTTTGGGACAAATTTTTCTACTTCTGCCCCCCAGAAAAGTTCCATTTGGACTTTGATAGAGATGGCGCTGGCTCTGCGACTTACTTGGCAGGGACTGACACTTTACCAGGATTGTCTTTCAATCCATAGACACCACATTTTCCCACTTACTTGCATCTTATTTTCTTTAAGCATTGTTCCGTAGTTTCAATGTCCAAGTCTCTCATTTCCTTGGTTAAATATAATCCTAAGCACTGCATGGCACCTGCACCCTGGAGAGTAATCTCTGGGCCACCTCCCTGAGCATGCCAGTGGCCTGGACACGTTCCCAGACATGTGCGCATTTAATGGGCCTCAGACCTCCAATAACTGCGTGACTGTGGGGTGCCATAGCTCCTTTAAGAGCTCTGCCCCACTTGTACTAAAGGAAGGTGGCACCTTACGGCCACCAGTGTCTCAGTGACAAAATGTTCTGCCAGCAGGACCTTGGCAAAGGCACCCTGGCCCGTGGTGCTCAACATTTGATAGTTCTGAGCGAGGCTCTTTCTGCAGGAGCTGGCTGTGAGGCCTAGCCCTGGTATTTCACTTTACTCAGTACGCAAACTGGGTATTTCACAGCTAACTGACATAGCTATGAAGAAGGCTGTCTTCTTCTCGCTAGGCAGAAAGCAGCAGGAAAGGGTCCAGGATGCTTGTATTCATTCAAGGGCATGCGTGCGTGACCCAACTGCCGGGCATCGGGCTGTGCCTCCTAACACATTCACTGCCTTCCCTTGGTGCCAGGGCTTGTCAATGAAGCCTTCATTCAACACATGGATCTTAACAGGACATTTAAAGTTCAGACCATAAAACTACCTTAAACAAATTTTCCTTCCCAAGCAGGAAGGATTAGGAGATGATGACTGCGCACCTGACCTGCTCTTGGCCCTGGCATGGGCCCTACAGGACAGCGCACAACTTTGCACTTGGCAGGCCATGGAAACTGGGAGCTGTGTACCCTGCAATGGACAGGGATATATCAAGCAGTTTCCTGGAAACTGTGAGCTGTGTACCCTGCAATGGACAGGGATATATCAAGCAGTTTCCTCTGAGTGACCGCAGCTGTATATGAGCTAAGAATGGTGCCAACTGGTGTTTGTCTGTAGGTCGCAGGAGGCCACCAGGAAAACCAGAGAGCCACAGAACACAAGGGAAAGTCGCTGAGCCACAGTGCTTAGAAGCAGGAGCCCCCAGGCGCGTAGAGAGCACTAGGGACTTGTGGGGACTGGGGCAAGCCAGAGAGCCCACGTTCTTTCCGATAGTTTCTGCTGATTATTAGCCTTTGCAGATGAGCATAGGCTCCCTATGTCTCATCCAGATGTTATTGCTGAATATTGTCAAGAAACTGAATGTATGGTTTTTAATATTCTGCCACACAGGATAAATGTAAGTCATTTGTAGGAAAAAGTGTACCTTGAAATGATAATGTTAAGTGAAATGGATCAGACACACAAGATTAAATATTGCATGGTTTCTCATAAAAGAAACCCAGAATATAAAGAGCAAAAAGAAGACAGATGACAGAAAACAGGGAGATAGAACGTTTGAAAAATTCAAGTTGACCAAGAGATTGGGGTGTGAGAGGGTACTGGGAAGGGGAATAAAAAAATTAAGATGTGTTGTGTATAGGTATCAACTTCCTATGATGAATGTAACTATGACATTTACTAATGAATTTAGAGAGAAAACATGGACATTGTGCTCATTCACTGTGTCAACCAGAGTCAGAAATGCCTAACTAAATTGGATCAGCGTAGTTCTGGGTGTAGCCGAGGGGGTTTATTGAAGACAGAAGACCTACCCTGGGTAGGATTATTACCTGAATGGTATGAAAGGGAAAAGAAGAAGGAAGCCTGCTTCTGTTGCTGCGGTGAAGTGCAGCAGCTCAGCGGGACAGTCCAGTGTCTCACTCTCTAAGGCCTCCAGGGGCAAAGAAGCCAAGCAGCACTCACAGGTGGGAGGAGCTTTTTATGACTCAAAATCAACCTGGTTGGCTGGGGATCTGGGGATTTAGTTCAAAGGGACCATGCCTACCTTGCAAGCACAGGGGCCCAAGTTGGATCCCTGGTACGACAAAACAATTAATAATAATAATAATAATAGTATCTGTTATGAACTGAGTTGTACTTCTTCCTTTTCCCAGTTCCTGTACTGAAGCTTCAGTCTCCAATGTGACCATATCAGGAAGATAATTAAGGTTAGATGAAGTCAGAATGGTGGGACCTAATTCGGAAGGACTGACACATTTATAAGAAGAGAACAGACCAACAGATGTTTTTCCCTGTGTGTCTGCTTTCACTAAGCAAAGTTCCCAAGAGGATGGAGTGAAAAGGCAGCAATCTTCAAGGTAAGAAGAGCGACCTCACCAGAAACCAGACCCGACAGACAGCTCAGAACCTCAGCTTGGTTACATAAGCACCCAGAGTGTAAGAAAAACCTGTTCCTGCTGTTTAAGCTCCCCTGACCTGGTGTTCAGTGATGGCAGTTGGAGCAAATTAACATGACAACTCTATGTAACAGGGAAAGGAGAATCAGTATTAAAAGTGGAGAAAGAAGAGGACATTGCCTCCAAGCAGGGGCATTAGTGATGAAGAAATGACAGATCGTTCTGTCTGGGCCATGGAACAGCTCACAGGAGGCTGATGGATTAGAGATGGAGGGTCAGGGAAACTAAGGAATCAAACTCTACTCGTATCGATAAGTAAATCAAGCCAGCTTTCTATTTCTGGTTTGGATATTAAGAAAAATCCCTAAAGAATAGAAATAAGCTGCAAGATGCGTCAGAAGATATTTTTGGAAAGAAGGAACAGTGAACTTGTAGTAGGTACTGTCATTTTACAGCACTAGGTAGTACACTTTTTAACGGAAGCGTCAGGGACCCAACCCAGGGCCTCACACATGCTAAGTAAATGCCACTGAGTCACACCCTAGCCCATGTAATGCACGTTTACACTGCAATAGGACATATGACTTTAGTGTGAATTAAGTCAACATTTCTTGAAAGAGACACAGAAACTTTCCAACTTCCCAAATAAGGACAGCATCCTCTGTTTCCTTTGCACAGGAACCAGTGACTCATCCCTGAGTGGAGGAAGAATGTGCACTGTGGCACAGATCTGTTACTCTTCAATCACTTAGACACATGAAAAAAATCATCAGTTTAATGAGCTTCTAGAAACTTTTGGGAAGCCAGAATTGGGAGCCAAATTCTAATTTTATCTTTGGTTCTCAGAGAACAACAACCATACTAAGATCTCTAGCACAGCCCACTGCTGCAAGAGAAAAAACAAGTAATTGATTTATTCAGAACATTTGATGACCAAGCGCTGGCTTGGTTTCAGTCACATGGAGTAGCTTTTCTAACAGATACCGCAGAACTGACCCTCCAGACGCCTTAGCTGCCTGGCCTGCTTATCCCAGAAGGTGAGTTTTGCTCCTTTAAGTTTCTCTTTTCTCCTAAGTGGGAGAAAGCACGTGCAGAAGAGGATCAGGAAGGGAAGATCAGCATGCCTTTCCCTTCAATCTTCTCCAATGCTTTCAGTCTCCTTCCTCAATTTCTGTCTTTTCTGATTTGCTCTCCTATTTTAGTACAGATACCCTCCACTGACATTATGATGGACCTCCTTCTAAGCGTTTACCACTAACAAAAGCAAGAATCAGGACAACATAATCCTGAGATGTAACTGTTGTCTTTAATAAATTTTCTCCCTTAAAGTATTATATACTAGGGCCGGAGGGTTAGCTCAGTGGTTCCGGCGCCTGCCTCCCAAGCGTAAGGTCCTGAGTTTGATCCCCGGTAACCACATATAATGCTGGGCGTGGAGACACGCCCACCAACAATCAACACCGCATACCACAGTGCCGGATGTGGTGGCTCACGCCTGTCATCCCAGCACTCGGGAGGCAGAGGCAGGAGGATTACTGAGTTCGCGGCGGCTTGCCTGGGCACCATAGTGAGCTCAGGGCCAGCCTGAACTACAAAGCGAGACCCTGTCTCAAAAGCAAAAAAAAAAAAAAAAAAAAAAAGTATTATATACTAGTCCACCCTTACTGGAGGGGAGTAAATTCCCAGATCTTGACTAGAAGCCTGAAACTGCAAATGGTACAAAACCCTAAATATTTTTCATATAAATAACCATCTGTGATCATTTATAAACTAGGTACAGTAAGAGATTAATAATAACTAACAACAAGATAATTACAACAACATACCTGTGTTAATCGACGTTTTGTCTCTGACACAACTTACAGGAGCAGAGGCTTATTTTGGCTCAGTTCCAGAGGTTTGTATCCAGTTAGTTGCGCTGTCGTTTCTGAGCCTGTGGCAAGGCAGCACGGGAAGGACAGAAGGGTGGCACCAAGGAGCCAGATGTGCCCTTCCGGTTTATGCCCCCAGTTAGGGCCGCTTCCCGTGTGGTGGAAGGACGTGCATGACGGAGCAAAGCTGCTCACCTCACGGTGGCCGGGAAGCAAAGAAAGAGCAAAGGGCGTGGTCCCCAGATCCTCATCCATCATTCTCCCGGTGACCTCACTGCATCACAGTAGGCCCTGCCTCCGAAGAGTTTCATTACCTCCCCACAGTGACATGGGCTGATGACCAAACTTTTAGCCCATGAACCTTTGGGGGACAAATAAGATCCAAACCATAGCAATACTGTAATAAAAAGGAAAGGGAGGTGTTTTCTTTCACAAAATAGCTCACCATACTTTCACCTTTTCACCACAGCTAAGCACTTCACACCTTGACTTTGGCATATATGAATTTCCGACATCACCGTTCACCTTTAAGTAAAGGAAGCTACTAGAACACGAGCCGTGGGATACCGTAACAGGTGATCTGGTGACCAGGATGGCTGCCAAGCCTCCCACGACTAGGCAACACACAGGGTACAGATTAACTGCACACAGGGTCAAGTCCCGACCGAACCAAGAGGGACAGTATGAGACTTTTATCATGCTGCTCAGAATAACAGGTGATCCAAGACACCTGAATTACTTCTGCACTTCGTGTGTAACAATCTTGGATCCCGGCTGACTTCAGCTAACTGCAATCTCAGAAAACCAAACTGTGGGTAAGAGGAGACTTAAGGTGTAGATCCGGGCTGTTCCCTGAAAGCCACACCCACTCAGAGGCAGGCACAGCCTGGGGAAGGCGGTCGGTGTGCGGAGCAGCTGACCGGCTGTCTGGAGGTGGGAGTCTTACCGGATGAGGGCATGACCCGGAGGGCTCATTTCCCCCCCTAGATCCTCCCTTGCGTGCTTCTTGCCCTCTTCCGCACCTTTCCATTCCGTCTCTGACAATGCCAGGATGGAAATTTCTAAACTAAAGGGTCAAAATAACTCTCCCCCTTTCAGGTTGAGGGTGTTGGGTATTCCGTCCCCCGGGCAGGCCCCAGCGCCGGGAGCGTGCTTCCGTCCCGCTGCGCGCCTCGCTGCCCAGGAGCGCCTCCCTGTCTCAGCAGCCACCTTCTCACACTTCTTGGTTCTTTTTTTGACCCCATATTTGTAGATCAGGTGGCTGGGGGAGGGGGGTGCCCTTGCCCAAGTTTGTATGTTCAATAACAACAAAGTTGACATCTTTGCACTTCCCACTTTGGCTCACAAGTTGTTTTCATATCTGTATTCAGGAAGCAACCCTTCTGCAGTTCATTCTTTTTTTGGCTTGAAAAATTATTCTTGCCTTCTTGCTGGGTCTTGCCAGGGATTGCGGTCTTCTCTGGCAGGTCACCTCAGATCCTAGCCATGCGTTTCGGCTTGTTTCCAGAGACCCCTCTAGAGCCTCATGTGGTCAGTTTTGAAGGTGATTAGAGTCGGGTGTGTGCTGCTGGGATTTGGGGTGCCTCACCCTGGGGGAGTGCTGCCGGCCCAAGGGCAGAGAGTCTAGATGCAATAAAAAGGGCAGAGAAGGTCTGCAACTGCTTCTGCTTGCAGTCTTCTGCCTGTCCTGCCACCCCACGAGTGCCTGTCTTCTGCGATGCGTCTCTGCCAGGATGGCACCCTGCCTTGGACCCAGTCGATGATGGACCAAAACCTCTACAAAGGCAGATAAACGTTTCCTCCTTTAACTTCAGGTGTCTCGCAGTTTGCCTTAGCAAGAAGTGACCAGGACACCACGTGATCCTCTCACAACGTCTTCAGACCAGGAATTTCTTCAGCATGCTAGAGTCACCTCATATAATCACAAGGTAAATTATACCATCAACTTTGCCACTGAATGTACCTGACTCAAAGGAATGATGATTCTTATTCACAGGCTCCAATCAGGCTGCAAAGAAAAGATTTATACAGGACGTATACCCCACAGGTTAATCTTGAAGGGCACATATAATTCTTCCTATGATAGTATACATTATACATAGAGAAGGAAGCTCTCAATTTTTCTTAGTATCTTTTTCTCCACATCACTAGAATCACAGGAGTGTAAAATGATAAGGGAAAGTAATCCTTATTCATTACCAAGGATGTACCACGCATTGTAGTAGATCCAGAGAAAAGAACTACATTTGAACCAAGGTGGTACTGTAAGAAATATAACCAAGCTAGTATTAAGTAATTTTACACGTGAGTTAGACAATTAGTGATAACAGCTGTCATTAAGTTGAAAGGCTAACGCTAGTACTGCAAAAACTTCCAGGGCTGGGGGTTTAGCTTAAGTTCTTTCACGCCTACCTTGGAAGCACAAGGCCCCAAGTTTGATCCCCGATACTGCAAAAAAACAAAAACAAAAAAACCTAAAAATTTCCTACGTGTATGATTGGTTATGGTTCTGGTGGTCTTAGAAAATAAGGAGCAACAAATCAACCCTTCCAAGCTTCAGAATCCAGACACTGAAAAATAACCTGGGAATGAAAAAGGGGGTGGTCGATACCTGGGACCCAGGAACGACCTGAAGGGAAAACTGGTATACACAGAGAAAGGCTTACTGGGTGCTGTTTTAGGGAGGCGCCGGCTGAAACTGGGACTCAGCGGCCAAGGGCTGGCTTCCCCTCGGGGCGCCTAACGCTGAACTCCCACAGCGACTGGGTGAGGGAGAGCCACAGGCAATGTCCAGGATCGGAGCCGTGCTCAGCTCACCAAGAGACACCCCGCGTTACAAGCTAAGTGACCAAGACCCCAGTCTGCGACCAGGGACCAGGGTTGGCCTGAACCTCTGTGGCTCTAAAGGCACCAGGACTGGCATGCCATTCTAACCCTCTTGCAAGGTTGCTGGGATCATCTGGCATGGATCTGGGCTCTGCCAACCTCCCTTGTCTATCAGTGAGAGCAGAGTCGCACTATCACAAAACCCCGGAAGTAATCACGCGCTTGAAAGCACAGAGGAAGTCTCTTCTGTTTTATATCACTCTTCATGTTTGCATTTCTGTTCTTTTTTGTTTGTGCATGTGAACATTGGTTTTTATGGGGGGTGGTTCTTATCATTGTTTTTTCCTTCTTTCCCTCCTTCCCTCATGTCTTCTTCTCTAGTTTCCTGAAGCTTGAGTAATCTTCCTTTGTCCTGCAACCTTACTTCCAGTCTCTCTTCTTTTACTTCTTCAATTTTTCATTATCTCCCTTTTAAATTTTCATACCATGAAGGAAAATTTATCTAGTAGATATTACCTTTATATAACTTTCTGATTTGGTTTAAATTCTGTTATATAACTATAAAATCTTACACCCATGGTCAAAAGTAGGAAATTATTAGTTATCACAGTTCGTCATTTTCCAGTCTGTGTTTGATATTATCGTTACTAGGATAAGTACCTACTTAGAGAACCTGTACTCTAATAAAATGGAAAACGGAGAAGATGTGGACTGATTCCTGGATAAATATGAATTACAAAGGCTGAATCAAGAGGATATAAAAATTATAAATAAGTTAGTATCAGTCTGTTGGGAACAGTCCTATATAGTTCTGGAAAAAACAACTACACAGTTTAGACTATGATTAGGTCCAGCCTTCCTGCCTACAGACCAGCTATGATTTATCCAGACGTAATTCTACCTTTGCCTCCTGTAACAACAAAGAGACCTATGGTCCTGCATGCTGTGATGTTCCAGGTCAGAACTACACTGGCTGAAGATCTAGACCTACATCTGTGTAATTCCTCATTTTTCTAGGGTGTACAAACCCGCTGCCCTGAGTGACCTGTAACATTACTCAGTCCTGATGTTCTGAATGAAAGTGTGGCACGTTTGAGTCTTTCATCATTGCTATGCAGAACAGCATAAATCAGGCCCAAGTTAAGCTTCTTCTCTAAGTCCATTTATTTCTGTTTCTATTATTAGTTTGCCTTGTGCTGTCAGGCTCACGGGAGACTAGAACTGAACTGCAGAGGCTCTAGCTATGTCCCCTTCCCTTGTTCCTACAGCTATCAGTGAAACTGATAAAAAGTGATTAAGAAAAAGACTAGCAACAAAGAAAAGCCCAGGTCCTGATGGATTTACTGCTGAATTCCACAGGAACTTTAGAGAAGAATTAATGCTGTGAGACCTCAAACTCTTTAATCAAACAAAAAGAAAATTAATACTCCCCAAGTCATTCCTGGAACAAACATTGTCCTTATACCAAAACTACAGAAGGATCCAATCAAAAAAGAGAACTACAAGCCAATCTCCTAAGTGAACACAGGTGTAAAAGCTCTCGAAAAGATACTGGCAAACAAACTCTAGCACATCATCACAAGATTATTATACATGATACCCAAATGGGATCATCCCAGAAAGGCAGGGATGCAAAGATACAGAAACAAATCTAAGCACGCTCAGCCACCTTACCTTTGACAAAGGGGCAACTTTCACTGGAAGAAACACAGCCTCTTTAATAAATGATGGGAAAATTGCTTTTCTACATGCTGAAGACCAAACCTGACCTAGTCACTTACACCACGCACTAAGCTAAAATTGAAGTGGATCAAAGATCTCAATATAAAAACAGAGACAATCTACTGAAATTGCTCGACTCTTTAAGATATAAATCTAGACAAAGACTTATGAACAAAACACTGGTCACACAGGAAATTTTGCAAAGAATCAACAACGGGGACGATATCCAATTAAGACATTTCTGCAGAGTAAAAGAAATCATCAATAGTGAAGAGACGATCCACAGAGTGGGGAAAAAGGGTTTACCAGCTACTTCTTAGAAAAAAGATTAACATCTACAACGTATAAAGAACTAAAACAATCAGACCTCCCCAAATTTAAAGATCCACTCAAAAAAATGGGAATCTGGAATGGGAATATCTTAAGAGGAAGAAGTATAAATATATGAAAAATATTCAACTGGTCATTCAAGAAATGCAAATTAAAATAACATTGAGATTCCACCTCCAGAAAGAATGGCCATCATACAGAAATCAATCAATAACAAATGCCTCCAGGGGTGTGGGGAAAAGGGAAACCCTTTTCTACTCCTGGTGGGAGTGTAAACTGGTACACCATTATGGAAATCAATATGGAGATTCCTCAGAAAACTAAAACTTGAAGTTCCATTTGACCCTGTTATTCCCCAAGTAACTTCTCAAAAAATTAAAGTATCATATACTACAGTGAAGTATGCACACCCATGTCTATAACAGCCCAATTTATAATAGCTAAATCTTGGAAACAGCCCATATGCCCATCGAAATATAAACAAAGAAAATGAGGTATTTATATATAATGGTATTTATATATAATATTATATTATATTATATATATAATGAGGTATTTATATATAATCATAAAGGAGGATAAATACGAGCCATTTTTGGGTAAAGGGATGGATGAGGTTTAAATATCTCATTGTTTCTCTTATGGGAAAAAGTCTAAGGGAAAATAAGGAGCATAATGGAGGACAGATATTTGGAAGTAGGTACAACATGTTCCGAAGAGGGGAACAAAACAGAGGAAAGGGGAAAAGAAAAAGGGAAAAACATAATAGAGTGAAAACTATGGAAACCAAACTTGTGTAAATGGGAGGGGAAGAAGGGTTAAACTGAATGAAAGGGAATGGGAAAAAAGAATAATTAAGGTTGGGCCAGAGATTTAGCTCAGTTGTTCCGGCACCTGCCTTGCAAGCGCAAGGCCCTGTGTTCAATCCCCAGTAACCACATTCAATGCTGGGCGTGGTGACTCACGCCCACCAGCAATCAATACCACACACCACAGTGCCGGGCTTGGTGGCTCATGCCTGTCATCCCAGCACTCAGGAGGCAGAGGCAGGAGGATTGCTGAGTTCCAGGCTTGCCTGGGCTACATAGTGAACTCAGGGCCAGCCTGAACTACAGAGCGAGACCCTGTCTCAAAAAAAAAGAATAACTGCCAGGCGTGGTGGCTCATGCCTGTAATCCCAGCACTCGGGAAGCAGAGGCAGGAGGATGGCTGAGTTCCAGGCTTGCCTGGGCTACATAGTGAGCTCAGAGCCAGCCTGAACTACAAAGCGAGACCCTGTCTCAAAAAAAAAAAAAAGAATAATTAAGGTCTATTATGTACAGGTACAAATTCCCTATAATCAATGTGATCATTATGACATATATATGAAAAATAATTTAAAAATAAATAATACACTACATTTTCCAGTATAATTTGAACATTTTCCTTTTTAAAGCAAAACAGATTTTAGTTGCACAGAATTTAAAACAGACTGCAGTTTATGTAACTTAATGGCCTAAAGTATTTCCTCCTAAATCATGTTCCACATATTTTATTAATCTACGAATAAAACTTACTCCAGGATGGTACTGAACATATTCAATCATAATCAAATCTTTCATCTGGAAGACCAAGTATAGCTAATATTCCTTAGAACATGAGTACTACAAAAGGTTTTAGAACTAAGAAACATTTTAAACTATATTTAGATTCAAATATTGCAAATGTTTGATCCCAAATGAACACAAATTCCTTGGTCCTAAAGAATCAAGATGTTTAAAGCACTTTTCCAGAGAACTCAATATAAAGAAATAACTTCAGTGTCCACTTGAAATACATTAAATATTCATTTAAAATCAATTAAATATGATTAAATATCAATTAATTTAATAAGTATTAATATTACTTAAAATGTCAATTAAAAACTAATACAGAAATGAGACTATAAATAGCAAATGGTAAATATAAATTGATGATTAAACTCTGTAATTAAGTCTTAAACCTAAATGAAGGCAGGCTGGTAGCACAGCTGAAAAACTACAACCATGAATAATCAACTATCACAGAAATGACTGCAATACACAAATACCTAAATTATCTATGTAAAAAACACACCCTTTTGTTGAAGAAAATAACCTGATGATATTTTTTTAAAGACCAAAAGACAGTTTGTAAACTTTCTTATAAATCATGTTTTTAAAAAGCCTTTGGCCTAAAATGCTTCACTGTTGGTTCAGCCCAGACAAATATTTTGGAAAACTGGAAGAAATGTTGTATTTCCTAGTTGTTTAAGGCGTCTCAATGTGCTTGGGAAGATGTTTTTCCCATTTTTATTTGGAAATTTGCAGTCACACATGGCACAGATTTAAGCTCTAACTGGCATGTACAAAATCCTGTGAGGAAATCACAGGCCAGAAATAAATGCTGACGATTCTGACTCCTGAAGAAGAGCATGGAGTAACACACTGGCAGTACCCGTTTCCTTGGCAGTGGACCTGGCATGCATGCCAGGCAGATGCTGTCCTGTGCACCAAGCTCAGCTACACAGGCAGCAGCAAGCGAGGCATCATCTGAAAGCCCCTTACAAGAAAACAAGCTAACTGAATGGTACGTGTTTCCATAAGGTTGACAAACTGTACAGGGATCAGAGACGAATCTTAAAGAACTAGTGGTTTATAGAAACAGCAGACTAGGCAATACTCGGTAACTCTCACTGAAAACTAGAAAAATTGGGCCGAACAAAACCGACCGTGAGAAAGCAGCAGCATGGCGGGGAAGCAATAAAAGATCACAGGATGGTGGAGCCATAAACAAATACTGTATAGGTTCACCCAGCCTTTGTGGCTGCTCTCGCCCACCTGCTGATGGAGCAGTTCGGGAATGCAAGGACGGCAGACACAAGCTATGCTACCAGGAAGGAGCTTTGGCTTCTTTAGCATCATGGCGCTCCACTCTGGGAGTGAAGGTCAACTGCAGTATGGACTGAATCCAAATTCAGAATTTCAAACTCCTTTTGGAATAGTTACCCAGGATCAAATTCCCCATCCACACCTTCTGGAAGTACAAATAAATTCTTTCTGAATAAAAATAGTATCAGCCTCCCTCAGAATAATTCCTCCTATTTTTCACAAGGTCAAAACACAGAATAGTCACCAACACCACCAGCAGGGATACCAGGACAGAATCAGTGTGATGAAAATAGAAACCGATCCACGGGGGAACTAGATGATTTAGATATCAACACAGGCTTTCAAATAACTATGTGTAAGAAAAGAAAATCAAAAACCTGAAGATTTTGACAGAAATTTGGAAAAGAAATGTGAAAAAATAACATCAAATGGAAATTCTAGAACTGAAAATAAAAACTACTCAGAGAATTCAGTAAGTGGATTTTTTTTTCAAACTAGCCACAATTAGACAATAAGAAAATTGATAAACTAAAATATAGGTAGAAAAGAGAAGGTAGAAAAAACAGGAAAGCATGGAAAAGGGAATTAAGCGAAAAAAAAAATTTTTTTTTTTTTGAGACAGGTTCTCGCTTTGCAGTTCAGGCTGGCCCTGAGCTCACTATGGAGCCCAGGCAAGCCTGGAACTCAGCAATCCTCCTGTCTCTGCCTCCCGAGTGTTGGGATTATAGGCGTGAGCCACCACCCCTGGCACTGTGGAATGTGGGGCTGATTGCTGGTTGATTGCTGATGGGCGTGAGTCTCCACGCCCAGCACTGTATGTGGTTACCAGGGATCGAACTCAGGACCTTGCGCTTGTGAGGCAGGCCCCCGAACCACTGAGCTAACCCTCCGGCCCTTAAGCGAAAATTTTTAACAAATGTAGCCGGAATCCTAGAGGAAGAAAGGCAAATAGAATCAAAGCTGTATTAGGATAAGAACTGATCAGTTTTCTTAAACCATGAAAAGTTATTTTAAATAATTAAATACCATTGAGCCCTCCAAGTGCTCAATCACATTCTGACATAGATAGTATAATCCATGTTGTGGGAAACTCCGTCAGAAAATACTGTATCTTCAATAAAGGGAGAAAAAAGACACGAGGAAACCTGGAATCAAAAAGACTTAAGAAACAGATCCAGCAGTCACACCACGCGGGCTGGGTGAACCTTGACTCAGAAGCACTCAGTGAAAAGAAACTATGGTGTCCACAGAACAACAGGACCTTCGGACAATAATCTGTATTACTAAAATTAGCCTTTTTCTAGGTCTGGCAACGTTGTTAGGACAACGTTTTCATCATCTAGAGGTACTGATATACTTACCAAGTGGAAGGATTATCGGAATTTGCTTAAAGTGAAAGTGGTAATTCAATGTAGTTAATAAAGACAATTTACCGTGAGTTAACTGTAGAAAGAGATACTGGATTTCTTTGTGGTATGTCAGCCAGCTTCATAAACCATTCGCTATGACACTTTTTAAAAGGACAGTGTATAACTTGAGAACATGTCATTATGTCTTTTCATACCACTCTCTGAGCCCAGGTACAATAAACTTATCAAAGGTTAATTAAAACTTAGTATTAAGCTGCATTTAAACTAAGTCAAGAACCAGTAACTTTGCAACATGAGCAGCTACAGAAGTCTTAAGACTTCCAGTATGCCTAACAATGTTAACATATTTTTTTACTTTTTTTTTTTTTCTTTTTGGAATCAGGGATCAAACTCAGGACCTTGTGCTTGTGAGGCAGGCACAGTGCCACTAAGATAAATCCCTGGCCCACAATTTTAACATGTTAAAAACTTTTAGTGGCAGGGAACACGATGCAAGTAATTTGTGAGTTTACTAATTTGCTCCATTTGACAGCATATATTGCAGTAAGTTTTCAATGTTATATATTTCAAAATAAAATCTGACAAAAATAATTCAGAGCTTTCTTTTTCATTAACTTAGACTTGACCTCTTTCAAATTAGATACAGGTTGAATATCCCCCTGTGTACTGCTTGGGACCAAAGTGTTTTAGATTTCAGTTTTTCAGGCTAGGGAATATCTCCACAGATCTTGCTCAATGAGCAGGCCTAAATGGAAAGTCCACAATTCCAAATGCTCTGAAATCCAAAACTTTCCAAATGCTGACAAGATGCTCTTCCTGTGTTTAGCAGATCACATAGTCACAACAGTACATTATTTCCAGTGTCAAGCTGTTATCTGATACTCACACAAACAGGCCTCAGAACATGCTGAAGCAGAAAGAAGTTTATATGTATTTATCTAAGAGTAGAAAATGAATAATGCATTTAATCTTAAAGTGGGTGGGCACACACAGGATATGAAACACGAGCAATCGAATCCAAAATATGAAGTATACTTTTTAATAATCTGTGGTGACTCTGTACATCCTGTATCACAGATACTACAGATTAAAGATTCCAACAACAACAGATACTTTCTGGGAGTGGTTCCACAGGAATTCCAAAGGAGTATTGTAATGTTTATATTCTCTGCCATCTGTATCCAAAAGTAACTGAATTCAGCATGGAAACCAAAATAAGCCTTTCAAGTACTTTAAATACATTTCCAAGCATCATATCAAGGTGAAAGCATTTTCTAGTCATGTTTTCATTACTTTCCAAGTACATGTTGCAAAGAATTTCTCATTAATAAGACTTTATATAAAATTGTATGTTATGACTTGTTATTTTTCTGGTGATAGCTTTAAAATTGCTAAGCTTTAGTTCCTACTAAATACCAAGACTCTTAAAGGGTATAAAAGAGTCAGGTTCTGGACCTCTGTGGAACATCAATAGTCAGACTGTATTTAAATTAATGATGGGGTCTATGGCACTCAACTTTGCTATTCAAAGGAAACAAAGGAAGTGATTAAATCTGCTTGTTAATTACTGTCCTAGAAACACTGCCTTCGTTATTCCCAGATGCCACTGCAGACACACTCACCCTCCTACCCTGCAGCTTGCATGAGCTCGCTCAGCCTCAGTCTTCCAGCATGGTGAAAACTGTACCAGCCAATCCCGGCTTCCAGGTCCCCAGACGTGCTTCCCTCCGGCACACATCAGCCTCACGGCCTCCTCCCAGTGATCCCCAGCCCGCCCTGGGTCTACCCACGCTCCCTCCAGGACCTGTCCTACCCTTCGAGACCATCCCCGCTAGCCATGTTTTCTGCCCTCCCAGAGTATTTTGGATGCTCCACTCCTACCATGCTTAACGAGGAACAAACTGACCCAGGACACCCTGACAGCCACCTACCCAGGACTGCTGGACTCTAGAAAGCTGTCAGCTGCTTTACAGCCAAGTTGCTGGCTGCTTCTGACAGCTCTGCTGCAGTCAGTGTTGCTTATCATATGTGCAAATGTAGACCAATGGGAACCCGCTAGCTGGAAGGGACTGAACACTGCTGTAATTTTGAGGTCAGGGAAATTCTAGGAACTTGAAAATCCTAATCTGGTCTCTTAAAAGTGAAGATGAAGGGCCGGAGGGTTAGCTCAGTGGTTCCGGTGCCTGCCTCGCAAGCGCAAGGTCCTGAGTTCGATCCCCGGTAACCACATAAAAGGCTGGGCATGGAGTCACGCCCACCAACAATCAACACCACATACCACAGTGCCGGACGTGGTGACTCATGCCTGTCATCCCAGCACTCGGGAGGCAGAGGCAGGAGGATGGCTGAGTTCGCGGTGGCTTGCCTGGGCACCGTAGTGAGCTCAGGGCCAGCCTGAACTACAAAGCGAGACCCTGTCTCAAAAAGCAAAAAAAAAAAAAAAAAAGTGAAGATGAAGAGCAAAAGAAAGAGGAGGTAAACAGGTGGATGATATTAGAAAAAATACCTTATTTCAACTATCCTTATTTTGCCTTCTATATTATAACTGCTCAAGTTTTATGAATGAGATAGAATACATACTATTTTTTAGACATTCTAAAAGTACTTATATTTCATTTCCTAAATAAGGTATTTACTTCTCATTTCCTAAGATTTCTCTGGCCAATTTTCTAATTTTCTAAAGATGGGTAACAACCTCAGTGCCATAGACCCCATCATTAATTTAAATGATACATGGCTGAAATCAACTTGATTGGGTATCCTTATACCAAAATTATTTTCACAAACTAAATAAAACTCATTATAGATGACGGCTACTATTAAAGTCTAAATACAGCTAGAGAAGAAAAATCTTGAAATTTTTTCTTTTTTCCTTTTTTTTTTCTTTTTTGAGACAGGGTCTCACTTTGTCGTTCAAGGCTGGCCCTCAGCTCACTATGTTAGCCCAGGCAAGCCTCGAACTCAGCAATCCTCCTGCCTCTGCCTCCCGAGTGCTGGGATGACAGGCATGAGCCACCACACCCGGCTTATTTTTAATTAACACTAATGGCAAATATATGCAGATTTATCCCTGTGATACAAAACTTGAACTAAAATTTCAGATATGATACACTGAAGTTACAAGAAAATACATTTGTCAGGTTTATATTGTTAAATGGAATTTAAAACTGTATACTAAAAATACTTTGAAATTAAAATTTATCACAATTAAATGTCATTCTGAAAAGTAAAATAGACCTACAGTTTCAAGTTTGTCCTATAAGTTACAAAAACAAAATGCCAATACATACACACACTTTGTTTAAATAATCAGTCTAAACTTAATGCCAAGTTAGGAGAGAAAATTTCTGGTCAAACATCTACAAATAGAAAAATCATCATTTAAAAATACTCAACTATAAACTTAAAATCAATACTGATTTCTAGCATAAAAAAATAAACTTAATTAAAAACCAAATGAAGAATGTGTTTTAGTCTCATACTGCATTTATAAAGAACATGAATACTGGTCTGGATTCAGTTGTGAAATCCAACAGCACAGCCACGTGGACACAGGACTCACTTGTTTCATTACAGTGCTATTACTGAGGTCCTCAAAGTATCTTAAGTGGAGTTCACTATAATTTTAGACTTAAAAATTAAGTGACAAAATCTCTTGAAACCACTACAGACTTTAAATCTGAATTTTAAGTAGCAAGAAAAATAATTACATAAAACAAATACTTGAAAGTCAAAACCAAAATAAAGCTTGGCTATCCCCAATTAAATGCCAACATGATCCCGTAAGTAGAAAATTCTATACCAAAACTTTGTTTCATGTACCATTTTTAAATACACTATAAAAAATTATCTCCGGGGTATGTATAAGGCATAGATGAGCCATGAATTAATTTTATTTAAACTTGAGTCCTATCCTCAAGATAATTTACCATGTACAGGAAAATATTATAAGCCAGAAAAATCTGGTATACTTCTAAGCCTTTCAGGTTATGCACATTTAAAACATGACCTACCGGGCTGGAGGGTTAGCTCAGTGGTTCCGGTGCCTGCCTCGCAAGCGCAAGGTCCTGAGTTCGATCCCCGGTAACCACATGTAACGCTGGGCGTGGAGACACGCCCACCAACAATCAACGCCGCATACCACAATGCCGGACGTGGTGGCTCACGCCTGTCATCCCAGCACTCGGGAGGCAGAGACAGGAGGATTGCTGAGTTCGCGGCGGCTTGCCTGGGCACCACAGTGAGCTCAGGGCCAGCCTGAACTACAGAGCGAGACCCTGTCTCAAAAAGCAAAAAAAAATAAAATAAAATAAAACATGACCTACCTCAATCTTGTGTACTTCAACTTCATAAAAATCTAGTGTACACTAGTATCAGAATTTTAAAACAAAGTACCTGGGGCCTGGAAAGAGGAAATAATATTATTTACTTCTTTGACTGACAGTTACAGTTTTCTCTCCTCTCTTCACCTCTCTTTCCTCCCTCCCTTCCAATTCTTTTGAGAAAGAATTATTTGAAAAAGAATTCTCAAAAATTAAGGGGTATCATCCCAGCACTTGGGAGGCAGAGACAGGAGGATTGCTGCGTTCGTGGCGGCTTGCCTGGGCACCAGAGTGAGCTCAGGGCCAGCCTGAACTACAAAGCGAGACCCTGTCTCCAAAAAAAAAAAAAAAAAAATTAAGGGGTATCGGGAATACTGTCCTACATTTTAGTAGAAAGATGATTTTTCAGAAACAGGAAAACTAGGATTTTGGAACAAAATATATCAGTATTTTTATACATTTAACTTGGAACACTTTTAACGTAGAAACTAAAGTATCTACATCCATATATTTTAAGCTTTTTGGGCAGTACTAATCTGTTTCAGTCTATATGTGATTAAGAATACTTTGCTTGAAAAACAGAAAAATACATACTAAAGAGTAATACTAAATTTTAAAGCTTTATTGTCTTTATCTTCATATGTACATAACCAGAAGTCCTTTCCAGTGTTTCCCAACCTGGGACTGATATGGATTTCAACAATGGTTTGATTCTAAAACTAACTTTCACCACTCGCTTTGTGTAGCTCATTTAAAGTACATTTCCGTCTTCTTTCATCATTCCTTGTGATTTATGTGTAATAAAATGCCACCCACATGTCAGGCTGGTCGGACCAAAAGTGCTGGACTTCAGGTCAGGTTCGGGGCCAGAGAGAAGATCATGAGCAGTGACTTCAGGGCGCGGGAGGCCGGCAGGGTCCGCTCACCAGTCCTCGGCGTCCCACGGCCGCCCACGGGACACACACGCAGGCCTGACCCCAAAGGGCAGCTGCTACGTCTGAGTAGGAACTGCTTGTTTCTCACTGTCCGTGGGACTCTCTGTACCGCTGCTTTTTATGGACTCTAACAGGACTTTAATTCTTTCACTCGCAGACTTCTTCTGTCTCTTCTTACTCTGTGAGGCCGACGGGAGCAGTAGGGCGCCCAGCCCCCAGGGATGCTTGCTGGAGGAGGGGGGATCTGCATCGTCCTGCTGTAGGGCCCAGGCGCTTTCTCTGGCCAACTCTACAAACCTCTGCAGTTGGCTCTGACTTACATTTTTGCTTACGTTGAGAGAAGTTTCAAAGGGATTCTGAATGTACAGAGGGGAAGAGTCAGGTTTGTTTTGTTCGCGTCCCTGCAGGAATGACACAGAAGAGGAAAGAATGTAAGAACATACAGGAAGGGCTTAAATGTCAGATGCGGCCAGTACCAGCGCCAACTTGACGGACTAAGAGTTTCTCCCCGGGAAGCAGCGTGTGACGGGTGCTGCTGTCTCTGCCTCGCTGTAGCTCCTGGTATTCTCTGGGAAAACTTCACCGCTTTCTGACCTATCGTGATCAAGTCACAGCACGGAGCACAGACACCTGGACCATGTCGACAATGAGAGCAGTTTTTAAATAATGTAACTTTTTTTTTTTCTTTTTCTTTTGAGACAGGGTCTCGGCTTTGTGTTCAGGCTGGCTCTGAGCTCACTATGGAGCCCAGGCAAGCTTCGAACTCAGCAATCCTCCTGTCTCTGCCTCCCGAGTGCTGGGATGACAGGCGTGAGCCACCACACCCGGCACTGTGGTATGCGGTACTGATTGTTGGTGGGTTGGTGGGTCTGAGTCTCCACGCCCAACATTGTATGTGGTTACCGGGGATCGACCTCAGGACCTTTTGCTTGCGAGGCAGGCGCCGGAACCACTGAGCTAACCCTCCGGCCCTTAAATAATGTAACTTTTACCCAACAAGGTAGAGCCAAAAAGGGGTTGGGAACAACGGCAGAAAATAAGGTGGAGATGCATTTACTACTGAGAGCTGCTAAAAGCAAACCTCTTACAACAGGGACAGAAACACAGATGGAACCCTCAGTACTTCCCAAGAAGAAATGAGAAAAGAACAATGAAGCACCAAGCACCAAAGTTTCCAGTGGAAAGGCGCTTCCACTAAAACCAGCCACACCGCACAGAACAGAAGCCGTGGACCAAAGGAAGAGTGACCCTGTACATCTCGGCCTCCTCCGAATGACGTGGAAATGCCACTGTGAAAAAGTGTGTTTGAAAAGCACTGTGTGCAGCACTGTTTTCTTTCCTAACGTCCTTCATCTACTACTCCACAGGCATCCTTGCCGCGGAAACTGAAAGGGTAAGAAGCTGGACGCCATGACACACACCTGTCATCCCACCCCTCCGGGAGGCTGAGGGTCACAAGTCTGAGCCCCGCCTGGACAATTTAAGAGACCCTGTCTCAAAATGAAAGATTTAAAAAAGGTCTGGGGAGGGAGCTCAGCATGAAGGCCCTGGGTTTACAATGCTGGCTGGTGATCTTTTCCTCCGAGATCGTATTCCTCCCCTCGCACCCCACCCCTGAACAACTCCATCCGGCAGGAGGGGAAACTGAAGATGCAGTAAGAAAGCACTTGGGCCTGTGTCTTAGGAACAAGCCTCACAAGGTTTGTAACTGAGACCCAGCGCTGACCAGAACAACAGAGACCCTCACAAGCACCCAGGGGCAGGCAGACTTTGCTCAGCATGCTGCCCAGACTGACACTCACCTGGGATGTGAACTCACGTATTGAGAAGAACAGATCATGACCTCACCTGCTCTAAATCAAAGTCCAGGGACTCAAACTGAGGGAGCCACAGAAATCTAACCTTACGTCTCCTCTACCACAATTATTCTGCTGGAACACAAATCCAGCTTAGAAAAAACATGAAGTGATGCTTCCCGGAACACTTTACACGACCCTACTGCACACCCTGGAGAATCCCACAGCAGAAGTACCGAGTGACACCCTGCGTGCGTGGCTCAGAACGCTGACAGATCCTTCCGCTCTCGCTCAAGACGGCTCAGCCAGGGAGCCGTCTCCTCGCACCACATGCTACCACGGAGCACAGTGAAGTGCTGCCTGAACACGGGCTAGAAATACCCTCACTGAGGAGACAACACACTTTCTAACCACATAATAAAAGACTTACCTGTCGAATACTTATGGAATTCTTATTAAAAGCGAAATTGCCAAAATATTCAAAAAATTCCTTCAACAGTAATTCTGCAAGAAAATAAAACAAGAAAAGTAAGAGAAGAGTTTATGTGAATCCTAAAGAAAGTAGAAGAAAAAAAGAAACACCTACCCAGTGTTTCTGTGTTTTCTGAAGGTTTGATTTTATTCAAATCACGAATAAATGTGCAGTCATTGCCTTCTATGACACATTTATCTTCTTTATCTTAAATAGAAACGAACAATATTTTACATTATATTTCCTATTTCAAAAAAGAAACACAATTTCAATAAATCTGTTATAAATGAGTATGTCCTATTAATGTTATTCGTATATTTAGTTAATAAATCTAAAACAATTTCAAAATGATCTGAGCTACCAAAACTACAGTAAAATTAACTTTACATCTTCCTTATCACACCAGAATTGTATCCTTTAACAGCACAATGATTCTGGAGCAAATCAGTTTCATAGTAACCAATGAAATGTAAGGCGTTCGTATCTTTCATGACATCCTTAATCAGTATTTGGTTTTTATTTCCATTTTACTACCATTTTGTGCTTTCATTCAATGATTTGGATACGATACAAACAGAATGTTCTAACAGTATTTAAAAACTTCAGGCAGTTTCTAAAATGTACCCCTTTAGGGTAACTGAAATCCAGGTAATTCAGTAAAACCAATTCAGCAAGAACACACTAGTCCTGCAATCATTTTAAATAGTATTTATATATTTAGAGATAACCATTTTCCTAAAAATTGAAAACAGCACTATGAAATCTCCGACCCACTCTAAGCCACCTTCTCCTGTACAGCACACACTAGTCTGAAGCAGAACACACCCCACTCCTCAGAGACCCAGCCCTGCTGCGGCCTGTGTGAGGAACCACACAGCTCCGCCCTGCTGCCCTTGCCAGGGAGACCTGACTGCACTGGGTCCTGCCCGGGCTGCCGTCCTCTCCCCAGTCCGTCCCACCCACTGCGGCCTCCCCTCTCCCGCCCGGCCCACAACACGCGTATTTGGCACACCCGGCACTAGTCCTTAGTCTGACAACTGCTCACATTTGATTCTGAATGCTTGTAAGACCACAAGTTCTCTCAAACGTTTCTCTCTCTCCTTTTCTGGTGAGTTTTTTGCTACTTTTTATTAAGATCTATGTTACTGATATGACTTCTCAAAAATTACTCTACATTTGAATATAATTTTAACAGCATATTTTATGTGCTCTGCAATACAATTTACAGTATACTGAAGAAGTGTTTTGACAAACAAAACTGGGGATGTGTTTTCATATTAAAAGCGGGTGTCAGCTGACACTGTCTGTGGCACAGCACCAGCCACGTACACCACAAAGCACGACTGACAAGAAAATGAGATCCAACCTAAAACAGACCTAGGAACAGTGATTAAAAAAAAAAACAAAAAAACAGTGTCTCTGTGAGTGTTACTTTTTACTAAATGAATTTTTTTTTTTTTTTGAGACGGGGGTCTCACTTTGTAGTTCAGGCTCGCCCTGAGCTCACTATGTAGCCCAGGCAAGCCTCGAACTCAGCAATCCTCCCGTCTCTGCCTCCCGAGTGCTGGGATTATAGGCATGAGCCACCACGTCTGGCTACTAAATGAATTTTTAATATAAAGTTTTGAAATGAAGGGAAAAGAATTATCCTCCATAGGCATGGTGGTGCATGCCTGTAATAACAGCACTCTGGAGGTTGAGGCAGGAGGATCACCATGAATTAAGGTCAGCCTACACAGTAAGTTGAAGAGGAAGGCTGAACTACATAGCGAGATGATGTCTCAAAAAAAAATTAAGACATGATCATTTTTGTTTTTCAAAACCCTGATGGCATGCACACCTAAGCACCCCTCCTCTCTTTTTCACCGTTATTGTTTCCTGAACAGCATCTATGCAGTCCCAAAAACAGTCCCTGGCCACTGAGGGCTCAACACCGTCAGTTTCTCAGCCATAGGGATCATATTCATGTGCCCACCAGGTCTACGCAGCCTGTGCCCACAGCCCTGAACAGCACAGGTGTAAAACACGCTCACTGGCACAGAGAGCCCTCATGGTGCCTATTCAGACACCCCTTCACCACAGGTTAAGCTTCAACTTCTTAACAAAGAGCACTGTCAAGATGTGTAAGGAAACAGACTTACACTCGCAAGGAACACAAACACAAAGCACCTAACTGACTCATAGTAGAAACTTGTCACCATCAGTGAACTTAAAAGCTACCCCAAATAGCATCATGTATTTATTAAATCTAACTTCCTTTGGAATCTTCAGATCGCAGAGACTGGTACAGCAACTACTATGGTTCAACACGATATAGTGAATCATGAATTTAAAAAAACACTCAATAGTATGCCCAGACACCCCGATGATACACTACCACCCCACTTTCCAGGAAACAACACCATACTACAGTAACTCGTAGTGTGTCCCAGAGATCACTACTGGGAAGAACGGGTGTTAGGAGATCACTAGAGGAAACAGTATAATCTCACCTATGAGTCCTATAAAATTATAGGTTAATTTTTCTGGTCAGAGGAGCAAAAACAATCAACATTATTCCAGACACATGCATTCCTCGTAAGCCAGAGGTTGACAAGCTTATCAACAAAGGGCAGGCATCAAGGTCAGATGAAGACTTAATATCTTTCTCTCTTATAAAAATTCCCTTATAATAGTCTACTTTTATAGGACATCTACTAGAGCTAAACTTGAATAGCTAAAAACTATATATATAGCTGCATTCAGCATCTGTTATAATTCTGAACAGGCCTGAACCTTCCAGGCTGCCATGTTCAACAGTCATTACTGTTGGGAGAGGTCACCATCTGGTTCTGCTGCAATTAACAAGGACATCTAATACCTGACGGGCGCTGGGGACAGAGGCTCAGGCTCCTCACACACCTGGGGAAGCGCTACCTGAGTCCTCCCACAACTGCCAGCTACTGCTGTTCAGTCAATATGAACATATAAGAAACAAAGTGAAGAAATAAAAACATAATGTTAAATAAATTAGCTCCAGAAAGACAGA